>CAIGRP010132640.1:0-12078 GCA_903798385.1 Fraxinus cuspidata
TCATTATTAACCGTAGAACTAGGTACAACCCAACTATTCACAACACTCAGCCATAGACACTCATCCATAGATTTCAAAAATACTCTCATCCTAACCTTCCAATAGGCATAATTACTGCTATCAAAATAAGGCGGAACAGATAATGAACTACTCATCTAGATAATATTAGGTCAAGGATAGAGTTTGGGCTCTAATACCAATTGAAAGTTACGGATCACCAAATTAATAGCTACTAAGTTGCCGAATGGTTATTAATTATTGTTTTTTAGTTTTGACCCTAAATTCGGAATTAATCAATCAAAAGCAATAAGTTACTTTTAATTATTTCTAGATGGTTAAACAAATAGTCCAATTATCCTAAATTTGAATACTACAGTTTGTAGTAAAAAAACAATAAATAACACCAAAATTGATGACGGAGAAACCTAACTGGGTAAAAACTCAAGGACCAAGCCAGTTACCTCCACTATAGACAATATGAATTTACAGTAAGATGCTACCTAACCAATTCCACTAGTCTTCCTGATCTAATTCTTGTTACCTCCAAGATCAGGTAAACCCACTAGCTCCAGGTCTTCTACAATTGTCTCTTCCAAGTGGAATTCCAAGAACTCCCCGTTCTTGTGCTTTTCCTGAGCTTGTAGTCTAATTTCTTTCAACCACTATCAGCATTTGAAGTTCAATTGAGAAAGTATCTTTCTAAGGATGTTTAGGAAGTAGGTGTTTTGGATTCAATGGATTCGATATTTTTCCCCCAATCTGTGGTTGTATCAATACATGAACAAGCTCTTAAATCTTAAAAGAATAATATTAAAGTGTTATAGAGAAGAAACACAATGAACAACCACCACCAAATTTCATGCACATGCTTGGGTATTTATAGGAGAGGGCAATTAGTTGAATGAGCCAGAAAAAATACTTCAAAACAGCAAATTAGGGATTCTCGAGCAAGAAGTTGGCGAAAGGCGAGCGATACACTATCGCTTGAGCAAGAGCTTAGTGATAGGCAGATGACATTTTTTCTATTTTTGTCGCTTGAGCATCAACTGGGTGAGAAGTTAGCGAAAATGCGGCACCGTGTTTCTCCTCTTTTCATACTTGAACCCTAGATCTCATAACCCAATTTCGTACAAATTGCACCATAGGTCCTTGAATTTTACAATACGTTACAAATTAGTCATTTTGTCGAAAGAATCGCCAACACTGAAAACCTAACAGAGTTCAACCTTACAACTTACTACCTAACCATCGAGCTCAGTTCTCGAGTTCAAAATTCTATGAAATTTTTACAGTATTTCCTAAACTTATTCAAGTACAATATAGTAAAATTTAGAATTTTGTAACATCATTAAGGCTCCAACTGAACCCTCAATCACACTCCTAAAGTTGTTCCCGAGTACACTGAACACATCACAAGAAAAATGACATAACTTATTTTACCGACATCCAAATGACTTAATTCCAAAGTTAATGGACATAGGACTCATAGGGCTTTCAAAACCCTATAGTCTCTTTCAAAATTTTGGAGAATTCGATTTGGGGGTGACAGTTTGAAAATCTAATAGAAAGTTTAAATTTTTACTTATCATTTTAAATGTCCAAATCCACACACTCAATTATATTTGATCACTCATTGCAAAGGGATAAGCATTCTTTGTAAATAAATTCATCTTAACCTTTTTTTAACGGTTGTCTCGTTTTTGTCTCAATCTTGGGTTTCATTTTCTTGTTTCATTTTATATTTTATTTATTGTAGCCCATTTTTATTTTTGCCCTTTCTTTTCATTGCACAAATATTTGTTTTGGTTGGAAGAGATACGAAAGTTGAGGCATTGATAAAAAAATACAGTGGTGGGGAGTTGTGGAGTGGGGACAGGCGGTGGCTGATTGGTAGTGATTTGGGTGGGGATTGTGAGGGTGAATTAGGTGTGGGAATCATGCTAAGCATACAGGGATTCTTTCACATGTTTTATACGGGGAAACTAAAATACGTAAAAGATTTTACCGTACACTTAGAATTATCCTTGGGTGGAGAGGTTCAAAAAGAAGACCATTTTTCCCATTCTTTTCCTAATTTTTGTTTGGTTAATTCTATTTACTTGTGATATATTTGTAATTTTTTATGAGTTAGGTCTCCTGTCGCAATTTTTTTATTTTTTTTATTTAGTTTCTTTTGTGTGTGTATATTTAAAGAGGGTCAAAATTTTCGTCATTTTACATGGTTCTAATGATCAAAACGGTAGAAGCGACAAGTTTTGCTACATCTTCGAAAGATTGAGGACGTCTAATACTGAAAAAAAAAAGTTGATTGTAAATTTAGTAACATTTTACAAAAGTTAAAAATGAAAAGTTCAAAAATTTCTCAGATCTATATCTATTGTGACATTTGACCAAACTTGAAATCTAATCTTTTTAGGTAGTATCAAAAGTTGATCAATCCCATGTAAAAGTTTTAATCCACATACCTATTAAGAATTTACTTATTTCAATAGTGACTTGATCTATAAACGTTTATGTATACTCATATTATCATCCCATATAAAGTCCAGATGTCTAAAAATGGAAGTCATTGTTTCATTTTGATTTTTTTGAAATTAATTTTCTTACTCATTTTATTCCAAACATTATATCAATTAAAATTTTTACATGTTGATTGATGACTTTTTCTACCTTTAACTTCATACTATCCTAAAGTTACTTTTTATATAATAACTTTTCAAACCTCAAAATCAAACAAGCGCGTTAGAATTTATGTATTCAACAGAGAAGAATTGATTAACTGTCCAACAATGAACTAGATTTTCATGTTTATCAAAAGCTTCTCTCTACATGTCTACATCTGAATTGTGCATGATAGACAAGACTAAAATAAATAAATAATGTGAATTATTTTTACATTAGGGCAGATTCGCTTGGATTAATAATGTGAATTAAATAAAAAATAATAATATGATGAAAGGTACACTTATTTATTATACCTCATATACATATAGTTCTTTTCCTTCGCGTATCTCAAGAGTCATGTAGTCCAATCAACAGTACTATATACAGTGTTCTAAAAGGCATAATGTATGACGATACGTAGAGGTCAAGCTATAGGCTAGGCGAATTTAGGCGAGGCATATGCGTAAAAAAGCGTAAAAATGCATTTTTTTATTTTAATATTATTTTAATTTTTAATCAATCAAGAAATCATTTAATAATTAAAAAAATGCATATCAAGTATCTAAAATATATTTATAAAAACTTTATACATTTTTTCAAAAGTTTGCAATAAAAAGATTAGTTTATAACGTAAATTAACCTTGAAGTTTTAACTTAATTTCTTTTCAAAAGGCGTGCATAATTGTGCCTAAGCACACATTAACGATCAACGATTGTCGACTCACTTGGCTTGGCGTTTTTTCATTGCATCGCTTCTAGGCTCGCCTTTTTAGAACATTGAATGTATAACAAAGGGGTACTTACAAAACAAGTTGCATTCATTTTGGAATAACTGAAGCTGCAGTACCAAATCTTTTTCCTCCTTTTTATTAAACTTTACCTCATCCTTTACTTTGTGATACCCACAGTCCCAACCCTTTAATTTAGTCACAAAATTGTAGATTTAGATTTTTCATATTCAATAAATAATTAAATAAAAAAGAAACAAAATCAATCATCTTCTTCCCAACTCCTACCCTCCACACACCATCTACTATACCTCATCTAACCCCAACCAAAATCTACCCATCTCCACTGCATTGGCAACGGAAACTTATCCACCAATGATGAAATTGAATAATGAAATTGCGAAGAACAACAGAAAAAGACGACAAACAAGGAAAATCTTCAAATCTTTAACCAGATTTTGAAATTTCAAACCCATACTCTAGATTTCAAAATCGGGATAACGATTTTCTAGTGCATGTTGTGGAGGTAATTTGGAATATTAATTATGATGATATGTTGTAGGGAATGACGAACATTGGAAATTTAGAATCAATTTTGCAATTTTCTGGAGTGTGGGAGGTTTGAATCAATTTCGTTGGGATTAGGAGGGTGGGGATGGGGGTTGGGTATAGGTTGGAGTGGGTGGATGTGGCGGTGGCGACGACGAAATGCGGTGAAATGTGGGTTTGATTTTGGGGAAGTGGGGTGGAATGGGTGGATTGTGGATTGTAGAAGAAGAATAATAATAATTTTTTTTTATTTTTTCGATTTTTAAAATTATTTTATATGAAATAACGTATATTTACCATTTTATCATTTTAAAATTAGTTAAGTTTACTCTTGGTCAATAGACAAACAAATGGATGGAATCAATCCACTTGTCCTTATGTTGCAACAAAATTAAAGGTTTGAGATTGTCGGTGGCACAAAGTGAAAGTTAAGGTAAAGTCTGCAAAAAAAGAAAAAGGTTTGAGACTATAGCTGCAATTTTCCATAATTTAATTTTTAACTTTAATGGCAAGACCAGGGGCTGATCCAAGAATTTAGTACGCATGAGATAAAATATTAAGATACTATTAATTTCATCCTCAAAAAATCCCTATCGTAGCCCTCAATCTCATTATCATCCAGGTTTGAGAATTCCAGATTTGTTCATGCAACACCAAAATCATAAGATAACCATTGAGCTTGTTTACCGAAAGATCAATGAAAACTAAGGAGCTGCATTGTGAGATCCCTAAAGGAATGGTTGACTCGAATCCATTCTGACTGAGATTAAGAACTTGTGAATTGCTTTAGCGATACTCCCAAATAAATTGTCACAAGAGAGGTCCAAATTATAAAGTTGACCAAAATTGCCTATGTTGCTTTGAGATTTCAAGAAAATTGGTTCAAAGGGAAATAAAGATTCTTTAGTGTACCCAAACTCCATTTATGAGATGCGAAAGATTGATTTTGTTACTACTTGATTCATGGTTTCAAGCTTTGTCAATTTCCCAATCATGTTATTAGGAATTACATCAGATAAATCCAAACTGACTTCTTCCAATTTCAAAACACTCATTCTCTTTGAATCATAAGACGCCCCTCCATGAACAAAAGAAGGGCCAGAAAAGTCATAATCTTTTGAAGAATTTGATTTGCAAGAAATCAAGGATAAACGACCCATCTATATTGGGTTGTTCAGAAACAAAAAGGCTTAAATAACAGTATTAGAATAAACATAGAACCAAGAAAACCAAATCTCATTTCTGGATTTATGCCTAAATTGTAGAAAAAATAGAAATGAAACAATACAAAATCCCCTCCCAACCAATCACACTAAAAACCCATTCTCTTTGACCGTTAATTCAATCAAACATGTATCCAAAAAGCCTCTACAACTATTTTTGGCTTCTGCAAGGCAGCAATACCAAAAATCTTATAATTCCATAAACAAAACAACCACTCCACCACCACGGTAGAACAGTAAATTTCCACTTTCAACAGACTTTGTTTTCTTTCCTTTCAGAACCAAAAACTGAAAATAATTAGCATACAATAGTAAATAGGCTACATGGTTTGAAGTGGTTTTGGACAAGGCTTGACATGAGTTGTAGCCCAATCCAGCCCATGCTTAGATACACCAGTGGGCAAGACAATGCATATAGTTTTTGTCATAGTTTTGATATTTAATTAACGTAAAATTTACTTTTAGTTCCTATTGATAATTTTTGAGATTATATGAAATGTGTGATTCAAAATGATAAGATTGTGGCTCTAATGAAATATTTGATTATAGAAGTTTGACCATCTTATATTTTTAAAAAAGCTTTGTCAAACACGGACTTCATAAGTTCTTGCAAGGTGGCTTGTTTGCGAGGATCAATCTTAAAGTCCAATTGCTCGCTTGAAATGTTTAGACAAATAAAATATTTTTTGAGCTTGTTGAGCTCCGAAACCATAAAGGAATCATTAAGGAATATAAAACAGTTAAACATGTGTTCTTATACCCATTAATCCATGTACACACACGTGTCCATTCAAAGAAGAAAAAGAGTGTTTGTAAAGTTGAAGATTCGAGCATTTGACTTTTTCAGTTATGCCAACCATGTAACTTATGAGGCGACAAAGGCTTCCCCAGGATTGGTTAACAATCTTGACCGTCATACTCTTGCATGTGCATGTCCCATTGAACCCTTTTTTAGATATATCTCAATTTTCAAACGAGCAACGCTATATATACAAATTGGGCATGATCCCCACATGATGAAATTTTCTATGTTGTCGTGTAATATTACAACATTATACTATCAATAAAATGTTCATGTTTAAAAACTTGACCTTAAACAGATGACCCATTTCATAGTATATCACCTTTTTGCATGTTAATATGGAGAAACAAATGGAATTATTAATGCTAATTTAAGTTTGACATATCTATTTTCTATTTCCACATGTTACAAAAATCACACAAATGTCATGATTGTTGCCGACAGAGATCAAGATGTATGGAAAGAATAATGCTATATATACGAACGGGGTAATTGGATATAAAGATAGCATTTCTTCATGGGGATTTGGTGGAAGAACTTTAAATGACGAAGCCAAAAGGTTTTGGAGAGCATGTAAAAAAGTGCTAAGCAGGTTCACTATGGATGATGGAAAATTAGTGAGTAATCATTTGACTACTCAAATTCAGACTATCCAATGGACAATCATCCTCTATAAAATAGGAATGGCCTACATGGTAAAGATTCCTTATGCTATTGGCAGTCTCATGTATACCATGGTATGTACGAGATCGAAAACATAACACATGTAGTGAGAGTTGTGAGTAGATATACGAGCAAGTAAACAACACTAAGAGGTAGTAAAGTAGATTCTCAAATACTTGAGAGACTGTAGATTTAGTCTTGTGTTTTAGAAAATCCAACCTGGGATTATTGGTTACGTAGATGTTCACATGGCAATGGATGTTAATGGCAGAAATAGTATTTCTAGATATGTATACACTTTGGGTGGTACAACGGTTAGTTGAATGTCTAAGTTGCATAAGATAGTTGCTCTTTCTACTACATAGAGTATTCTGTTGTTATCGAAATTAGTAAATAGATGTTATGGTTGGAGCTTTTCTTAGAAGAGCTGGTTAAGACAATGGAAAGAGTGTGTTGGATTGTGACTATCAAAGTGACATCCACTTAGTAAAGAATCATATATATCATAGAAGGACAAAGCATATACAAATTCAAGAAATGCAAACCTCTAAAAAGTCAAGGTTCCATTCATGATGAAATTTATTGATACTATTAAGAACCCTATTTCCCCACTCCTGCATGAATTCTTCAAGGAGTTTGGCATTATAAGCCGTTCTTTTAGTAACTGTAAACTCCGCAGTATAAAGTTTAGTATCACTATTTTTTAACTTTTGACGGAGTGAAGTTAGCTCATCTCCATGCCTGGTTATCTTCTTTTATTGAAAGAAATAATTAATTTTAGCCGTTTGGGGTACCTTCTTTACCTTGGTAATTCACAATCCTTTCATTCGAAATAGACTATGTTATCCAATCGAGTCTGCATCAAATTTGAGGCCAATATCCTGACATCATCAAAAATAGTAGTTGTGGCCTTCTCATAGTCCTCAGTACTTCAACACATGCCCCTATATTTTGATTTCTCTCCTCAACTATACATAGGCTCACCTAAAATGCATCACATTCTTCTTCCAAAAGAATGGACCTTCATGTTCAAATCGTTAATTTGATTAATGCATGGCTTATACTGTGTCTACTGATCTTGGAGTAATACCGTAGGAATAAGGTCTTTTGCCAATGTCTCCTAGGATGGAATTAAAAAGGCATAACATGAACTGACCACTTAGGCAGTGAAAGAAGGAAATGAGGATAAAATTCCTACGTCTAGCTTATCATAGCAATCGTGGCCAAACAAAGATTTAAAATCCTGAGAGGACAAAATTCCCACTTGACTCGGTATGTTTCCTAGCTTGAATGGGTTAAGTAGAAGATGTAGTTTTTAATGCAATGACCCTGAGACCAAAACATCAATAGGAGGGGACTTCAGTTCCTCGGATCCTTGTGGGGTAGGTTAGGTAGTCGAATCCCCAGTAGAAATATAGCTAGCCCTTGTAGGCTCACTAGAACCCAAGTCCGTAGGTGAAGATATTCTCTGACACTTAGAAGAGTTCGTATCAAAATCCATCCGGACTGAAAACACAAGAAAATAAAAGGACATTAAAACATAAACGGTAAAAAACATCCAATTAAATGTTTGGAGTCATAGGCGAAGTATCCAATGAATCAACTTACCCATGGTAGTTTTGAAATATCAGGTGTCGCTTTGGATACCACTTGAAATTCACGGATTACAAAACTAACGGCTACTAAGTTACCGAATGGTTATTAGTTATCCGTTTTTAGTTTTGACCATATGAGCAGAATGAATCAATCAAAAGTAATAAGTCACTTTTAATTATTTCTAGACGGTTTTTCAAACAAGTCAATTTTTCTAAATTTGAATACTGTATTAATAAAGAAAACAATAAAGAACGAACACCAAAATGATGACGAAGAAATCCCAACTGGTAAAAACTCCGGGACCAAGCCACATACCTCCACTATAGACAATACGGAGTGAGTTATAGTCAAATGATATCTAGCCAACTCTACTAGACTTCCCGATCTATTTCTTGCTAACTCCAAGTTCTACTCCAAGACCTGCTATGAGATCTGCTTGAAGATCTTGTGCAATTGTCTCTTCCCAATGGAATTCCAAAAACCTGCTCCAAGGTGTTGTGCTCTTTCAGAAACTTCTGAAGTCCAACTAGAAAGTACCTTCCTATGATCAATAGGAGGTAGGTGGTGTTTTAGAATCAATTGGGCTGATGTTTTTCCTAAACAGGTGATTATATGATCTCAAGAAGAAAAGATGACAATGAAAGATTATGTTCTTGGATCTTTAGAGAATAAGATGAGGCAATGAAAAGAATGAAAACCACATTGACTTCCGTCAAATGGCTTGGATATTTATAGGAGAGAGTAATTGGGTTGAATGGGCTGAAAAAATCTGTTAAAAAACGCAAATTGGGGTTTTCTGTATAAACCTGTCACTCGAGCTAAACCTCGATGACAGGCGAGTGATGGCCTCTGGCTCGAGCGAGAGCCGGGTGACAGGCGAGCGACGAGGATTCTGTTTTTGTCGCTCGAGTAATGCCTAGGCGATAAGCTAGCGAAAATGCGGCTCCGTGATTCTCCTTTTTTTGTACTCGAACCCTAGACCTCGTAACCTAATTTATACAAATTGAATACTGGGTCCTTGAATTTTACAAATTAATCATTTTGTCCACAGACTAAAATCCTAACAGCATCAAAGTCATGGTTATGGTAGAGATGAAGCTCCATTTTGAGTTCGTTGGTTTAAGTCATTTGAAGTGCTATTATGGATAGACCTGATTGTTGTATCTTCGAGATGATTGCCAAAAAATCGTTAGCACCGATGTGAGGCAAATTCATCTTAAGGAGAAAGTGGGAAACACTTGCCTCGATCAATCCAATCACTTGCATTTCCTATTTTATTTTTTGATTTTTTTGAACTTGAGATTTAAGTTTAGAAAAACTAACTAATCTTTTCATTATAGGAAATGTTTTTCGTTGAAGAATGTAAAGGATAAAATCCGTCGTCATGTATTTGGTTTCGGTAATTATCATTTCCCCTTCTCAAATCCTATTTTGGTTTTCGCGCACGTAAAATGTACGTTTTGAGAATATAATGCATGCACGTTATCGGTGTAATATTCCCAACTTCATGTACTAGTTAATTTGAGAAAAACAAATAAGAATATATGCTTAGTGCACGTTTCAGAGTTATTAATATTATAAATCTCACCAAATATATAAATAAATAATGATTTATCAATTATAAACAGGTGTCAAGCACGTGTTTAATGACTTCACATAATCTACTTGAGATAATTTTTTACTCTCTAGTGTCAAAGGCCTTCCACAATTATCTTTCAAGATAGCACTAAATTTTAGGGTCCGTTTGATTGCAAATATGGAAAATTGGTGGAAAGAAAATGTTTTACTGGGAATTGATTTATCTAGAAATTGTTTTAATGAGAATTGTAATTAATTGTGTTTGATTGGTATAATTTTTCATGGAAAATGTTGAAAGTTTGGTGTCCGTTTGGTTTATTTTTTTATAAAAATTGTCCATTAAAGTGATAATTCTTCCTACAATTGGGTCTAGAATTTGTTCCAATTGCCAAAAAAAATAAAAACTGAAAAATAAATTACCATACCGAATATCATTCGTTTGACTTTGTTTTGTATGAAATTGTCAATAAAAGTGATAAAAAAATTTTATCATTGTGTCTAGATTTTTTTCCAATTTAAAAAAAAAAGAACCAACCTCCCAACCTAGAAAATATTTACCAACCAAAACATTAAGAAATTATTTTCCTTCAAAAGGTGGAAAATTTGAAAGTTGGAAAATATTTTTCCAGGAAAATTTTGCCTATCAAACACTGCAAAAGTTGAAAAATGGAAAAAAAAAATTCCATGAAAAATAAGCCTTATCAAACAGGGCCTTAGTGAAAAAATTTGGATTGTTTGAACTTAAAAATTGTTGCGCAGTTGGGCCTCCAAGATTTTTCTCCCGCGCAAATGAATCAACATGACAGGGAATAACTTGCTTATGCACATGTTAAACATGTCTCCATACTACCTCAATTTAAGCATGCGTGCTTTTAGAAGTCTTTTTTTTTTTTTTTGGAAAGCACATTTGCAATATCTTATCGACAACGCAGTAAGTTATATTTTTGTTATTTAATTGGTCAAACTTCATTTTCAACCATACATTTTAGTAAACTTATCTATGTATAAATTAAACCGTTTGTAAATTCTTCCAAATGGAAGCTAAGTGATGAGTCTTTTTATAGGAAATGAATTTTCTTTGTGCTAGTGTTCAAGGCTAATATTTCAAAGCTTTCATGCGTTCTTCATTACTTGCGATATAACACGTGCGATACATATAACATCAAACCATATGCATCAATTTCTTATGCATTTCTTCAAAATAATAGTTTTCGCATAATTTTCTTTGAATTTAACTCGTGTTCATATAGATCGTCATTCACTCAAATGAACATGTTGGTGTCAAGAAGTGACGTGACACCTTCCTATTCAACTTAAAGGAAAATTTAAGAGCTGAAGAAGTGACAAAGTCAAAATTTGAGGTTCATTTGAATTCAAGGGGAGGCATGCAAAATGTAAAATGTATTAAAAAGGGAGAATTTCAATCTCAATGCCCCATGAGAAATGATTTCCCTTATTTAGGGGAAGAAATTGCAATTATCAATCGTTTTAGTCATTCCTAGTTACAGTATTCAATCTCGATCCGCGTATCACTTTTCACATCAATCATTTTTATTGGTGGATTAGAGCGGCGTTGGTGGCGTAATGATTGTCTAGATTATAGATTTGCCACCTATTTTACGGGTTTGCATGGTTTGAATACAAATTTTTTTGCCCTTGAATGATTGCTGCTCAATTAGAGTTAAGTATTGTTCACGAAAATATTTGTTCGTTTTAAAATACTGCAAGTATACGGTCATAACAAATAATAAAGTGGAATTAAGAATTTCGAATATCGTTCCCGCAGAGATTTACTTAATTTGATTTCTATTTATTATGACCTTAACACAAACGATAATATTATGTGAAAATAAATCAACTACGATGCAAGTTTAAATTACTAAATTAAATGCAATTAATGGTTGAATACAAATTTATGTAATTTATAAATGAAGAACGCGCTAGGATCTTGAATCCCTAAGTAATAAGTATTTCTAACACTAGTTTTATAATTTGACAACACATTGAATCATGACAAATCAATGTTCCAATCATATCCAACAATCTCTCTCGAGTAATGTTGAACCTACCCTCGCATACGACCTCTCTATGACGGATGCGAATATACCAGAATGCATGCGATTTTATGAACACTTAGAGATTCACATAAGGCATAGCGGTATATTTATATCCCCTATCAAACCTTATGATGATTTTTATATGTCGAATTTATTTCCCTTCTGTCGAATGCATGAAACAAATCACTAAACGCACATAATTATCGTGCACTATAATC
>CAIGRP010132642.1:0-30610 GCA_903798385.1 Fraxinus cuspidata
AGACATAGGATCTTCTTAATGACAACGAGCACTTACTTATGATCAAAATTGTTCGTGAACATCGCAGGCTAAAGGTACGGATTCTTTAAGCATTCACATGCAGTACTTTTTATTCCTTGAAGTAATATTTCAGTTATAAAACCAGTAATGCCTTAGTCGTTTACTTTTGGCAACACCAAATAATTAACGCAATAAGTTGGAAGTATAACTGTGTTTTTAACCTCTTTTACTTCTCCCTATATACTTGCAACGACTAATATACAAATGAGTATACTTGTAAATTTTTTCCTCTCTACACTTTTCATCTATTCTTCTCATTAGGTAATTAATCACTTAGTATATCACTAATTTCTATAAAAATAATAGAAACTCTTTTCCATTTCTGTAGGAACCAACTGAAGCTCAGAACTTAAAAGATTCTCTTGTTTGCACAGAAGTCAAACCTACATTTGCATTTTCTTGGCATTATGATTATTATATAATAATTTCGCTCCTTTATTTCCACTAAATTTTCTTCCTTATTCAGTTGGTACTATAAATATTTTGGCACAGAGCAATATGAATTATCAAATGTTAGCAAGCTTATAAAGATTAATATTGTCCCCATTAATTTCTTAGTTGAAAAAAAATTTGGCTACCAAAAACTTTTCATTTAAATCTTACTAGAATATTATCATTATGAAATTTTACTAATTATTATGTTAGATAAAAACTAACTTAACTTTCACAATAATTTAGCTTTCCATTAATATTTGATATTCTAACATTACCTTAAAGATACTAAAGCTCGTACATTGTAAGGGCATACGACTAGTACTAGAAAAAGATTCTTTAGAATGCACATCCAATAACTTTCCCAAAATCAGAAATATAATCCATCAACAAACTTCATAATTCTCTAGTTGAGAAAAATGGCAAAAGAAAAATCATTAAAATTAAGAAGAGTAAAGCATATGGATTCAGTGGTCCTTCCTATGACAAGCGAACTGCAAAGGAAATGGAGGGTCAGAAAATGAACCGTCAACAATTTGATCGAAGATCCACTTATTGGCTGCCTCGGTGAAGTGAGTTCCATCCCAATTAATTCGAACAGAAGGGTTCCTGCAAGACTTGGCTAGTATGATCTCTTTCCCATTGACAACTTTCTTACTCCCACATTTGTTAAATCTGTTATAGTTGTATTTCCCACCATGACCGCAGCAAGCTAGAAACGGGTCCTCGAATCCTGTCATTTTCATAGTACACATATGACCGTTGAGTGGACTCGAGAATGCTGGATAATGGGCAGTATTAAAGAAGTAGAAAAAATGATTTACCTAGCTTCTTGGCATGGCTGATGAGGTGATATTTCGCTGTATAAATATCGACATATGTGATTGCAGCTGAAGGAAGCTCCTTTCTGAGTTGCATAGCTGCTTCCTTCAGCCGAAGGTTGAAATACTGCGCAACCTCATTAAATGGACTTGCGCAACCATATTTATCAATCTGAGCCGGGGTAACTAAAAACCGATCCATAACATATGGCAGACACCCCAACGGTCCCGTGTAGTGTATCCAAAACGACCTTCCACCTCGAGCATATATATACTATTTGTAGCAATCACAACATTCTTTCCGAGTAAATGATCAGTCAATTGATTGTAGCTGATAACTGAGTTAGTGTATTTATTTTCTCACCTTTATAACATTGGAAAATTGAGCTAGTAAATCAGGAACATATGCCTTAACTTGCTCAGTGGACATGTTGAGTTTATAACCAGCGGTGAGATCATTTTGGCCAATGTCAATTGTGTAGAGTGCACGAGAAAAATAGCCCTCATCTGGCAATAAGTTCTTAAAGAACCCTTCGACAAGAACACAATAACATAATATTATGGGAATCCAAGAGTTCTTAGTCATAAATTACAAACAGGAAAGAATAACAAAATTGAAAGCAATTCCTTTATTCTTGGTCAATTTACCTAGGTAAGATGCTTGCTATTACTGTAGCCTATTCACCATTGTTTTTTGCTGTAATCCGGTCGAGATGGTTTTCATTTACTAATATAGGCGACCTAAATTCCTATAATCAGGTCTTTCTAAACCTTATGAACATCCTTTCTTAGCATATCTAAGAAGGCCATTAGCAAAGTATGGAAGGGGTTATTCATGAGATGAATACGTTAACTTTTACTTCCTTTAGACAGGTTCAAGATTTTGCGTTTATTGGTACCTTGTTTGCGAATAATTTCCGCTCTTCTCTGAAAATCCAAGTACTGAACAAACTGCACATCGAGCGAGATTGGACTATATCCACTCTGAGCCATGGTTGTGTTTTGAGGTCTGATTGTTGATCCAGCAGTTGCAAAATTAGCTCCATGGCTGAAGTTGGAACCCAGTGAATCAAGATATGGGCTTAGATAAGTTAATCCCAATCTCTCAGCTGACAAACAGAAATTCACTAATAATAAATCAACGTAACAATCGATAAAATTTTAATTTCTTCTTAAAGTACACTCCTAGAGAACAAACTAACAGTGTTTAATGCAATCACATACAAATTTAAAACAATGTAATATTTAAGAAAATGAACATTTTGAGAACTGGTTCCTTTTTGCACAACTGATATTTGAGAAAATGCTCGAAGGAAACCGCATTTCTTTGCATCGAAATGAACTTACTTATTAAATCAATCAGGAGGCGCCCATCCGAAAATCTTCCAGCCGGGGTGTGGAAAAAGGTTTCTCCATTGGGCGGCGGAGCTTGGCCAAAGGCCGCCGACAGACCTCCGGTATCAGAATTCGAGTCACCAAAGTTGAAAATGGCTGGAAAGTTGCAATTGTTCAAACACAATATAGGATTCAGCCGCAATGTCACTAGAATTACAAGGCCAATTGCCTGAATTGTCAAAGATTCCATGAATCTGAGTTAGATCTCTTTAGTTGTCTGGTATTTCTTGATAAAATGATTTGCTGGATTGGATTCTGTATGTCTTAGATGTCTTCTATTGTTAGAAACAAAGATTTGATGGACGGATTCAGTATTTTGGTTACTGAACTTTTTGAAAGAGGTAGTTGACAAGGCACCATTTTCCCTCTAATGGCTAACAGGTGAAAAAATTTAAATACCCTTACTAATTCTAAAATAATGGTAGAAATAAACTTATTGAAAAAACAATATTTTACAGTTCCAAAAATTTAAAACACATAGCTTAATAATATCTTTTTTGAAACTACTGTATATAGAATAAAGTATGTTTAGTTTATGATTTATCTAAAATAATAAAATTTAATATAAACTTAAATAAGTATATAAAATTATTTATTTATAATTTTTTAAGAACTCAATATTTTAGCATTTAGAATAACTTGATATTCAAAAGTTATTATTGTCACTTTACAACATTTTAATATTAATGAAAAACAATTTTAAATACTTGATAATTAAGAAATAAAATTTATAGTACAATAAGTTAATACACAAAAATTAATACAAATAATTTTAATATGGTTAGGGCCCTCCAACGTCTATAATTTCAATCACGGGACCCTAAAAGCCAAATAAGAAAGAGTTGTAAATATGGATCCCGCTGAAAGAGTTGAGATAATTCAATAATGAATACAATCTATTGAAAAAAGTGAAGGGTTTGAGAAGTTTACATCCAAGGCACTTGAATGTATGGTCGATGAGAATCCATGTGATGATTATCACGGGCAGACCCAAAATTATAGTTTAGTGGGAGCGAAACAGAATTACGTAAAAATTATGGAATAAAATTATTAGTTAAAAAATTATGTGGGCTTTTTTTTCAATGTCAAAAAATTAAGGATTCAGTGGTGGCAATGGATCTACCCCGTGATAATGACATTGAGACCTTGAGAAGTGAGTTACAATTGTCCTGGGACCTCATTTGCGCTGTAGATGCCAGGAAGAATAAGGTCCTCCTAGAAGAATAACAAGAACACAGAGCGGCCCACTTTTATTATGTTTTAACTTTGTATGTCTTTATAAAATTATTTTATTTCAAGAATGAAATTTAAGTGGAAAGAAAATGAATATCAGAAAAATTAAATTGTCTAAAACTTATTTTACTAGAAATTGTCAATTAATTGTATTTGATTGATATAATTTTCCATCTGAAAATATTGAAATTTTGAATCTTTTGGTGTTCGTTTGACTTTATTTTTCATGGAAATTGTCCATTACAAAAATATAATTTGTTACAATTGGGGATAAAATTTATTTCCATTGCCAAATAAAATAAAAATAAAAAATGGTTGTCTAGAAAAGCTTTCCCATCACTTCAAAGTTTTTCCTCAAAAACCAAGAAAATATGAACACGTGGGAGAAAGAAGGCAAACAAATTCGGAAAATTTGGATAATCAAACATGGCCTATATTTTTAACTTTGAAATGTTGTATATGTGAAAGTTGTCAATGTATGAACTTTGTTCAGATGTATTGCGAGCATAAAAATTTGTAAATAAATTTACTATATTATTACTTATAAATACTATTAGTTAATGATTGTGCTAAATAATGAATTATTTGAAATCCACATTCTATAAGGTTAGAGTAGACATCCCTCTTCTTACTCCAATCCTCCCTATCGAAATTTATAGTAATGCATATTAAGCCCCTGTTTGGTACACATTAAAAATCTAATTCTCATTCTTCTACTTATTTTCAACCACACATTATTCAATAAAATAATATTNTTCTCAGTTATAACTTATGAAGCCACTGTTTGATCCATATTAAAATTTTCATTCTCATTCTTCTACTCATTTTCAACCACACATTTTTCAATAAAATAATATTTTCCATCACATCAATAATATTTCCTTCTTTTTCAACCACACATTTTAAATCAATCTACTATTTCAGAATACATTCTTCCAAAATAACGTGGGTCAAACACACCTTAAATAATTTATCAATAAATTTATTGATTAAATTGCTACGACGAATATTTCCAAAATTAAAGATTCACACTCGTCACAATTTCAAACGATCCTAGTAAATATTGTAGGAATCATAAAATTGGAACACCGCCCATTTTAAGACTCTAAATGTAAATTGGCCTTCTTTGTCAACAACAGTCACAAGAATGAAGATTGCACAAGGTTTCCCACTTCGGAATGCCCATATCTCATATCTCCCAAGAAATAGCTTCAAAGACTCATAGAAGCCTCACAAAAAGGATGACAACTCAAAACTCTCAAATCTCACACTAATCCACAAGGATTACTACAGCAACACTAATATGAAAAACCAAATCAAAGGACGATAGAAGGGTTTTTAGAGAGAGTAAAGAAGACAAAAGTGACCAATAGATAAATCTTTCCATAAAAAAAAATATGAACCCTAACCGGTGAGGCTCCGTAATTTATGGCACCCTTCCAATGGCCAAGATCAAACACTAGACTGGGATTGCGCTCTAGAATGAGATTCAACATACCAATGAAGTCTTACATCAATATGCTTTATCCGATCATGAAAGACAAGAATCCTGCACAACATATAGCCGCACTATAATTGTATTTTGAAGGAAACTTAACACGTTGAACATACCTTACGCCACACCACTTCCTTTATTGTCACATAATATGTGATCCGCAACTATCCACAGTTGCGGATAGTGATCTATGTGGTGCAATTAGGACTTCATCCACACTTCCTTTAAGTTTTATTTTCTTCACTACAATGTTTGAACACGAAATTAATATTCACACCTCCCTTTCGGTACCTTAAGAGCCATTTTTATGCCTCCCAATGTTCACATCGATTAATAGTTTAAGGAACATTTATAGTCTTAGCATCCATCATAGCAAATCTTTCAAGTAATTGAAGTGTATATGGATTTTCTTTAGAACTGAGACAAATTTCGTTCTATCTTTATAACAATATCCATTCCTAAGATCTTATTTCATTACCTTTAATTTAAGATTACCTTTTCAGAAATATCAAAATTTGAGAATTTTTTCAAAGTTCAAGTCATAATTAAATATTAGTTTCAATTAAAGGATAATTGAGATTTATCTCTATAACCTCATATTCCTGATCCTAAACAACTAGACAATTACAAACACCATTTTTAGTTCCCTGTAAATAAGGAAAAACGAAATGTTGGGATTATTCATGCTATGCATGTACTTGCCAGTCACAGTAGAAATTGTTAATTAACAATTATCGGTTGCAGTCTTCGTTGATTATTCCTCCTTCTTGTCAAATAAATATTGTTGTCGAGTTTGAGTATATGTTCTTTATTGTGACTTTATATATCTGTTATTCGTGATAATCATTACGAGTTTTAAATTTTAATCACGTATGTAGTTCATATTCATCTTTGATTATGACGTTCTATGATTCTATTTATCTTACACAATATAATTAGTGTACCTTCGACACGTGCATGGAATAGTGTCCTTCATAACTTTGAAAAAAAAAATATATGAAAGAATGTGACCATACAAGTGTGTTATGTGACTCGTCATAATATTGAGTGTGACTGGAGTTATATGTGACGTGATAATTATGGTTTGATAAGTTTCAGGTGTTGTGTGATTAACCACAATAAACTATTTTTGATTAAAATTGTGTCTTATTAACATTAACCTAAATTTTGACATCTTGTAACTCGCACATGTGACCTACATCAGTGAAGAGTGGCGAGGTTTGTGAAGTCTTTCGCTATTGGCACGCGATGAAGAGGAGATGTGGTGGAGGTGTCGAATGAAACGAGGGGGTTTGTTACTCACTCTAAAAAAATTAATAAAGTAAAAGATATCATTATTTTCAAAATTAAATTTCAATAGATAAAATTAGTTAATATTCATCACAATTAACCAGATTTTGTTTAATATAAAAGAAATATTATAAAAACACTTAAAATCAGTTTTTAAATTTGAAATACTTATTTCTCCATCAAATAAATTTGTACCTGATTTTTTATTATAGAAACTTAAAAACACGATTTCATGTAACACTCGCTCCCCCTCCCCCGTAAATGACTCATCGATTGAGGCCCATCTGAAAAATGAACTAGAATTTGACAGGAGCCCATTCTATGATTTTTCCCAAAACCCTAGACACAAGTTGAACCGAAAAACCAAACACCCCACTGAACAATGAACTCGGTGGCGAAGCGAGCAGTGATCCTCTTGACCCGCCCAATTGCGTCTCTAGGCTCGGTGAATTGGGAGCTGCAGCAGTGGCGTGCAATCCGAGTGAAAGTGAGGAACAACAACCTGGAGCAAGCCCTGACCCTTCTGCAGAGAAAGATGCAGTCGAGCGGGATCGAACGTTTGATAAAGAATGAGCAGACCCACCATATCAAGAACTCGGAGAAGCGTGTGCTGGCCCAAAAGAATCTGGAGCGCAAGATTCGTGGCCAGGACCTCGCGCGGAAGCTTAAAGCCATCCTCGTCAAAAAAGTCAGGTAAATTGAAAAATTAATTAAATTTTTCATTGAGTTATACTTTGTATTTAGTATATACTGGTATTACATCATATAATGGTAAATGTTTGTCGTGATATGTTTTGGCTATGAATAAATGATGAAGCAGTGATGAACTAATGACATTTTCTTCTCCAATTGAAAGAATTAAACTTCCACTTAAAACATAATCAAATTGATATTGCGTGCTTTGTTATTTTTAATGTGGAAAAAACAGAGATTTTATGAGTATTCTCTTACATATGAAAGAATGGAAGATCTATTTAATAACGCATGAAATTGAGATGATGGAGTTCTTTTTTTATTATTATTTTTTTTTCACAAGAAGAAAAAAATATAAAATTCATTGGCATGGATGAATATTCTGTTAATGTGAAGACTGAATTTTTCTTGATTGAGATCAAGATTGTACGATTGCATGCCCTTCCAAAGCGAACGATATGTATGATATAACGGCTTCGGCACAAGGCTCGGGCGCTTTTTTTTGTAACAACCCAAGCATAGTGTCCGGCTGTTCTTTTACGGACTGCTTGCTTCACGAGAGCTTGAGTCCATCTTACTCCTTACTAATTTCAATCGCATCCCCAGAATTTGAAATTAAGATCTTTGCCTTATGAGTCTAATTGGTATTCAGTTTAAGTCTCCCATAAGTCAAATGTCTTGTGTTCGAATATTGGAAGACGCGATAGAACATCGTGAGGGGGTAAGAGGGCAGATGTCATCTCAAAGCTGACAGTAATGGCTAATATCAAGTTTTATTTTTATTTGAAAATGAAGAATGTTATTGGCAATAGAGATTGTGATTTAATCGGTTTGTTATTTAAGAATTATGCTATTTGTACATAAAAATAGTATATAAGAGATTGCATAAAATGATGTGTAGGGAAAATATTGGATGAAAAAGTTAACTGTGTTTTAAATTGGCAAATGATAGAGTGTCTCGTGGCATTATGTAATCCCTTATATAAACATTCATATACATGTAGCAAGATCCGTTATTTAATGAGTGGGAATAGGAAAGGTTTTTGTTTTTTTGATTCTTAGTAGTACTGCATCAGTAAACACAATTCTTCTTGTATATTATTACGCCTTTTATAAACACAAGGTTAGAATTGAAACTTTGATTATAGGTATTCATTAGAAGATGTTATAAATAGTTGTACAAGAGAATAGACGTGTTGAATGAGCTGTTTATAGTAATTAAATTCCTGGAAATTACAAAGGAGTATGATGTTTAGATTTTTAACATTGACAAGCATATTGGAATGCTGATGATCAAGAAACCGGAAAAATTGGGACCATTTGAAAATTCTAATATTATACAAGATAAGGCTTTTCATGGTGCTAATGTGACTCCAAATGCAAAATGAAGAAGCCTAAGTTTCTACTTTCTATCTGGAACTGAGATTTTGTCATAAGCAGCTATTAGATGCACTCTTGAGGGTTAAGTTAGTTTGTAAATTGAATTCTGAGCAGGAACGGATGTAGGCCCGGCCCAGTCCCCAGCCCACTTTCATTTTTTGGGCGTAATTTTTTTTTTTTAGCCTAGCTTGTAGTTCGGTCTTGGATCCGTTCCTAATTCTGAGTTAAGTTTCATTGCGTGATTCTAGCTTGTTGAATTGTGGAGAGTTCTTTTTACTGATTGAATGGAGTTGCTGGGTATTGAAATAGTTAAATTTTGGTAGGTTAAAAATGTAATCCCTTAACACAGCGTATATAATTTCTTTTAGATGTTAACGAAGAAGGGACACAAAAGAAAATCACCAAGGTGAGAAGTATACTTGTTGAATCCTGGTGTCCTATAGCAATTGGATGATGAACAATCTCCTTCGACTAGTAACTAAAGGGGGCTACAATCATCCTAATATTTCATAGTATTGAAACTGTAATGTCACTAATATGACATTAAAATTTTTGAAGAAAGCATCTGTGTGGGGGGTGGGGGGGGGGTTGTTTTCACTCATTTTGGATGTACATGGGGATAAATATTACAAAATGAAATGACTAAAATATAAGATATTAATGAGAAATTAGTATGTGAAGTTCAATGATAATGCATTTCAAAACAAAATAATTAATTTCAAGAATTTTTTACTTTTGGCTGCTGCCGCAAGATGAAACCGGTTAGGTTGTGAACTATTAGAATCAGGAACTGAGTGTCCTGTAGTCTTTTCTGCCCCCTATAATATCTCTTGAAGAGCCATCAAGACTGACAATTTTATACAAAGGCAGCCTCTCTTGGGAATCATGGCCCAATTTCTCCTTACATTTTGAGCAGAAAAGGATTCAATGAATTCGAAAGAATAGAACGAGGAGCCGTATGAGGTGAATATCTCATGAACAAGGGGGACTTCTTCGCCAACTTAAGATCCTCATATCGACTTCTGTTTTCTGGTTCTCTGGTTATTCTATTGCATGTCTTGGCTTGTTTATCTTACTTCTAATTAATGTGGCTTTCATAAAATGCTGGCTTGTGAATCTTGACATCCTTGATTCCTTTGCTTGCAGGGGTCTGTAAAAGGAATCGAGAAGGAATTGTTATCTTCCCAAGTGGTTAGCGAAGTGGCTTTATTTGCTGCCGGTGGCTTATTCAGTCTGCTGACGTTTTTAAGAAGAGTAATCTATAACCAATAGAGCCGAATATGAGGTGTGGTTCTTAAAATGTTCAATTTTTATCTCGATAAAAAACTTCTAGGGCATGTCTGATAAGAAATAACCGACATGAATATAAACTACATGAACAAAATTTATGTTTATTTTCTTTCTTAACATGATCTAGTACTTTTCAATCCTTTATGTAGAAGAGACACTGTGTGCATGCCAGCACTGATAGGATACCACTTTACTTGCACTTTCATGAAAATATATTAGCTAGTTCCTTTTAAGGGTATGTTCGACGTATCTAAAGATTTCAAGTTTTTCTTCTTAAATATCATTTTATCATCTATTACTACACCCTATCAAATAAGCAAGTAATGCTTTATCATAAGCTTTCTCTAGACTAAATTAATCACGTGGACCTGAGAACCCCTTTTCCATGCTTTTCGTTCGAAGTGATGGAGTTGCTAAGTCTCGCTACTTATTTTCTTTTCCAATCGCACATGATATATAAACACACATAAGTTTAGAGAAATGTTCATTCCGTGAGATGTTAGATGCCCATCGAAAGTGTGAGGAATTACACGTGAGAAAAACGGAGAATCTCCATGGACTGGCCAGTCTATGGATGGATGCCTGTCCTTGATGAAAACTTTTGAGGTCCAATCCTTCTTTAGTAAAACTTGTAGTTGCTTGGAAATATGATAAATATGAGGCTTTTGAGTTTGCATGCAGGTCTTCATGGGAGAAAATCTAATAGCACGTTCTCTTTGTTCTTTTCAGGCCATATTCAGTTTTCGAAAATATTGAAAACATATTTACTTACCTATTTTTAGAAACAAATTTCCCAAAAACGAGTTTAAAATTTATAAAGAAAACGGAAAACATCAAAAATGTCGTTTTGACTGTTTTCAGTTAGAATTAAGCCAAAACTTCATTTTTTTTTTTTTTGAAAACAATTTTTCAAAATGACAAAAAGCGTTTTCAACGATTTCAAAATGGACACTTAAAACACAAAACTCAAAATGAACTCAAAACTTAAAACTCAAAACTGAAATACGAAGAAAACAACTCCTAAATTTTGTAAAACCAAATAAAGATCAAAAGTGAGTTGTTCCTTTAAACATGATATTATAATTTTTTGGGTAAACTTCAGTTGGGATCTACAACCTTTGCTAATGGTGACAAATATAGGGTCATCAACCTTCTATTTGTGGCATCCAAATCTTCAATCTACAAAATGTGCACGCATGTGATTTACAACTAACAAAAATCGTTAATTTAAGCCATGCGACACTCACTATACCTCCTTTAAAGAGTAAAAATGTCGAAACTCATTTTGCTTCTTGTAAAATCCTCCAATGGGTTAAAATTCAAATCATTACGTTATTTTCAATGCTCCAAATCCATAAGATTCAGCATATTCACATTACTTTGGATAACTTTATAAGGTGACGTTGCGTGTGTCGATTGCTTATTCAACGACCGAAATGACAATTCTTGTCGACTATGCTCATCGCATATTAGCATGCACAATTTTTATAGGTTAAAGACTTGGATGTCACAAATGAAATGTTGAGGACCCCATAATCATACGTAGCAAAGATTAGAATTTACCTACTAAGCCTCTATTAGGGTAGAATTTATAAATAATTTAATTTATAAATCTATAATATTACATGAACTGAGAATCATTTTTTGAATGATTTTAACTCTACTAAAACTCAATTATTTCAATAATAACTTACTTTTCGTTTTTCTATATGTAATAAATACTACAAAATTTTTGTCATGTATGAATTTCGTGTTAGTAATTCTCAATTAATTAACATTCACATTAATCTAGATTTAATGAATCTTGACTTTATGAATATTGATCTACATGAATTTAAAATTATTATAGATAAATTTCGTGTATCTAGGAATTTTAATAGGCGTTTAAATTCATGTAATAACAATTAATTTTATGTACCAAATGTAGTATAAACAGGTTGTTCATTTGTAGTATTTCATCATCACAAAAAAAATGAATCATAGAAGTTGAATTTGAGAATACAATTTTCTTTTCTTAATTTTTTTAGTTCGTTTGAGACTCATCAAATTCTTTCAATAATTTGGTATCAAATATTACTTTTACAACACTTATAAAGTATATCTACTAGATATAAATGGGTACTGAATAATACTTGTTGATCTATTGAAATGTTAAGATTGAAAATGAATTATAACAATTTATTTATGATCTATTAATTTCCTATATGGAGGCTAAGAAGCGAAACTCTACCTAATCATAACGGCCGAACTATACGTCTTTTGTGCCCTCGTCCCCCGATAAACAAGCGTGAGGGGATACAGACAACAAAAAGACAGCTACGCCTATTATCATCTTGCTTTTTCAAAACTTGAAAGAGAGTCATTTTACCTAGTAAATTTTGATATTAACTATAAATATTCCCTTAACGTGGCCTCTTAACAAAATTGCTAAAAAGTCAAATAAATTCACATCCAAAATCTCTGCGTATTTATTAACATACACGCATACACTTTCCAAAATATACAAAACTCAAAACAAATCAACTTTTTTCCCCCATTATAAAACTGATAATAGAATATGCATACCCAAAAAGGAAAATTATACATAAAAATTATTTTTTGAGAACAAATTTTGTGAAAAATGACTTTTTCAAGAATGTGTATGTCTATATATATATATATGTCAATTTGCAAAATTATTCTATTGGAAGAATGTATAATTGAAAATAAGTTTGACAAAAAATTAGATCTAAAGAATCTCTTACCATACAAGGACCTAATATGATACTAGCACACAACAAGCAACAATATCCAATCAAAACTATCTCAAGAAAAACTATTGTAAAAAAAACCAATAATGGAAAGATTCCATTAAAATTTGTAATTGTCATATAGCGATTTCTCCCAAATTATTAGTTGAATATTAATTTGAAGAACAATGAGTTGTGACCCTGATTGATAGTATTTCTCATTATATTTGATCACCTCCAGTACAGGTGGGGAGTATAGAATTTCCTTTGCCTTTCAGAAGAGTATTGAGACCAAAAGAAAGTTTTATTCGCTCAGTGGATAAATAATTTCCATGGGAGAGCATTTAGATGATGCATTGCAATCACTATTAAAAAATGCGGCTTTAGAGACGGAATCAATCGTCGGTAAATATCTCATGAAAAGGGTGACTTTTCTACCAACTTAAGATTGACTCGTGATTTCTGGTTCTCTAATTATTCTATCGCGACTCTTAGCTGATTTTGTTTATCTTGAAACTCCTATATTTTTGCTTTATAAAACCCAACTTATGAATCTCAACGTCCTTGATTCCTTTGCTTGCAGGGGTTTTGTAAAAGTAATCGAGAAGGAATTGTTCTCTTCTCAAGTGGTCAGCGAAGGGGACTGTTATTTGTTACCGATGGTTTATGCAATACGCTGAAGAGTATTCTGTAAGCAGTAGAGCTTATGATAATGTGCGGTTCTTTTTACCTCGGTAAAAACTTCTAGTGCATGCCCCATACGTGCAGTACTCAACAGGAAAAGAAATTACACGAACAAAATTTTAGTTTATTTTCGTTCTTAATACTATCCAAGACTATTCAATCATTCCTACAAAACACGCTATAATAGGCACAAACTTGGACACATACATTTGTGATGTTCGATTTTCATTCTGTTCTTAATTTTATTTTATTTTATTTTTATTGGAGTATTTGCAATACCCTTTGGTAGCTTGTATGCAGAAAAAACACAGTGCAAATGCCAGCACTGAATGAACACCATTTTATCACTGTCGCTGATACTGTATAAAATTTTTTGCTAGTTGGCTTTGTTAAGTACATCGATAAAATCATAACTTATTTATCTTCTTTAATGTCATTTAGTGCTCCTGTCCATACTTGTCAAATAAGTCAGTAATGCCTTATCATAAGCTTTTTCTAAACTAAGCAAAATCATACGAAGACGAGAAACCCTATTCATGCCTTTTGTTCTTCATGGTGATCTTCTCTAACAAGAAAAACTATGGAGTTAATACGTCTCATTCCTTATCTTCTTGTCGAATTCATTGTCTCGTGACATATAACCACAAATAACTTGAGAGAATCTTCATTTCTTGAGGTCTTTTTGTTTTTTTTTGTTGCTCATCGAAAGAGAGGAACGGCACAAAAGAAAAACGGAGATTCTTCATGGACAGGCTTCCAAGGCATTAGAACACTATCGATGCATATAATTTTGATCTGGACTCGTCTCTTTTATTTCTTAGTGGTGATAAACAATGGTTCTTGCATTGCTATAGATGCTTACCTATGAAGAAATCCTTTTAAAGCGCCATCTTTCTATGGTAAAGATGTTGGAAAAAAATTGGTGACAATAAACGGTTGACTTTTGAGATTGAATTTACACGATGGACTTCTATACTCATGGATAAAGATTGAATTCGTAGAACAAAATAATAATAAAAATGTACTAATTTTTGTCACTTCGACTACTCCATCTAGACTCCAAGAGCCTCCATGATAGGTGACACTTACACAAGTGCTAGACGCTCCCGGTACAATAGTATTATTCGTGAAAAAAAAAAAAAACTCATCTTTCTCTTATGTTAGTTCAGTTCACCAAAACTCTTCATTTAGTTCCTGTTTGGACTCCATTAAAATTTGATTTTAGATGTGTCATTAGAAAATAAGAAGAATTTTGGATTCATGTATAATATTATTTTATTGAAAAATACGTGATTAAAAAAAAAAAAAAAACGCATTTTACCTAAAATGGAGCGAAACAGGTGCTTAATATCCAAGTTCTTTGCTTTGAATCGGGTCGGCCCGTTAGGTCCACTTCAAAACCCTTCATTTTCCTACTCCAAGGTTTTGCAGTTTTTCGAGAATTCGAAAAATACCAGGTTTACCGTTTACATTTCAGAGAGTGGAGCGGACTTGGTTTTTGGGTCCCCCGAGTCCCTCTTACATCTCCCTCTCTCGCAGTTTTCTCCATAGGCGAAACCATGTATCTCTACATACAATTATAGATACAAATGTTTAAATACAGATGTTGTTGTATTCATTGATATACAGTACATATCCCAATATTCGTTTCGATGTAAAAATTACAGCTTTCAGCTTCCGATCCAGGCGTAGAGCTCAAATGCGTAGCTTTGAGTGGGGCTCTGTTTTTATCTATGTATAAAATTCTTGGCAAACAACGCCTCATATATCGCTCTCGCATCGCGAACTATGTGAAAGCCGGCCTCATTGATAAGGCAATCCAAGTGTTCGATGAAATGTCCAATTCAGATTGCAGGGTCTTTTCCATAGATTACAACAGGTTCCTTGGAGTGTTAATAAAGAACTTGCGTTTTGAGTTAGCTGAACACTATTATAATTCGATGGTTTCAAAAGGGTTCTCTTTGAGTTCCTTTACTTACTCCAGATTCAGCTCCGGGTTGTGTAAAGTTAAGAACTTTGAGCTCATTTGTAGGCTTGTTGAAGATATGGATAGGCTCAACATTGTGCCTGATTTATGGGCTTATAATATTTATTTGAATCTTTTGTGCAGCGAGAATTTAGTGGACAATGCCTTGGAATTATTGAGAGTAATGAGAGAGAAGGGACGTGAGCCAGACATAGTGAGTTATACTATTACAATTAGTGGGTTGTGTAGGGTTAAAAGGCTTGACGAGGCTGTTGAAATGTGGAAAATGATGATTAAAAAGGGTTTTGAACCAGATAATAACGCTTGCAGGGCAATTGTTTTAGGTTTATGTGACAATGGGAAGGTTGATTTGGCATATGAGCTCACTGTAGGGGATATGAAGGGGAAGATTAAATTTAATGTGATAATTTACAATGTACTTATAGATGGGTTTTGTCAAGCAGGTAGGATTGACAAGGCACAAGCAATCAAGTCATTTATGAGTAGGAATGGATGTGTGCCTGATGCGGTTACTTATAATGTGTTATTGAATTTTTTTTGTAATGAGCTAATGTTGGATGAGGCAGAGAAGTTAGTAGAAAAGATGGAGAGAAGCAGGACGAAGCCTGATGGTTATAGCTACAATCAGCTTCTAAAGGGTCTATGCAAAGGCAATAGAGTAGACACGGCTTATGTCTTGATGGCCAAAAAGATGGAAGCTAAAGGGTTGGTAGATGTTGTATCCTACAATACAATTATTAGAGCATTTTGCAAGGTGGGCCGTACTAGAAGGGCTTTTAAGCTATTGGAGGAGATGGGGAAGAAGGGAATTGTTCCTGATGTGAAAACATTTACCACCCTCATAAAAGCTTTTCTTAGAGAAGGCAACTCGAAGATAGCCAACAATCTTCTTGAACAAATGACAAAAATGGGTATATCTCCAGATAGTGTATTGTATACTGTCATTATTGATCACCGGTGCAAGATTGGTAGCGTAGAAATGGGTCGCAGTATTTTTCATGATATGGTAGGGCAGGGAATTGCCCCTGATGTAGTGTGCTACAATGCACTCATCAATGGGTTTTGCAAGGCTTTCAGAGTTAGTGAAGCCATGATTCTATATGAGGAAATGCAAAGTGGAGGTTTGTATCCAGATGAGTTGACTTTCAAGATAATCATTGGAGGTCTCATAAAGGAAAAGAATTTTTCGTTGGCTTATGACGTCTGGGATCAGATGATGGAGAAGGGATTTACCCTTGACAGAGATATATCTGAGACTCTAATCAATGTCATCCATTCAAAAGATGCATCCCGTGATAACTATATCAATGGTTTTTATCTCATGGCTCCCTTTCATGCTCCTTTTTTTGTGTGAAAAATTGTGTGAGTGCGTTGCCATGACCTCTGTGTATTGTAATCTGCAGTTTAAACCACTGTGCAAATATTGAAGTAACTCTACATGCAGGTCTATTTTGTACAGTGACCCGAATCTTTAAAGTGAATTAAAAATTAACAGATTTCTGCCTTTTAGAGAAATATATCCCATGCTTCAGAGCAGTAAGAAGGAAATTGAAATTTCTGTGAAATTTACAAGTTACAAGTGACACATAAAATAATATGAACACATAAAGTGACATGAATTGCTGTACTTTTCCTGGAATGGAGTTGTTCATTTACAAGGAACATTTTAAGTTTTTACTCATCTTTTCTTATTAAAATGAATTTAGATTGAAATGCTGCAAAGTCCTCTCAAGATATATTCTCGGTTGATGGCGCACCTCTCAAAGTCATGGCATCTTGAGCCACCGCATATTCCTGACTGATTCTAGATATAATCAAACAGGTTGGGTTTACTTGTCTCCCTCCTCTGTTTTCTCCCTTAAAAGGTATTCTTGACATTTCCATATTTTGTTTTGCATATATGCCAATTCAAGAATAAACGAAAGATTTACGACTAGATGGTTAAGCTGAATAACATTTCAAGATATAGCCATAGAGCTGTGGCTGTGGAGTCATTTTGAAATCTCAGTCTGCTGTTTATCACCAGAGCCAATATGTCGCCAAAAAAATTACTCCAAGTTTTCTCTTCTTTTTCTGTTTCTATAAGACGTGTGCTATGCTACACATGTTGGGCTAATTCTACAGAGAGCGAAACCTGGCACTCCAGTATCCTCATGTAGCAGGCCAGGGACCTTTTCTTCTTGCCCTTGGGCAGGTATGAAGCTGAACTAGTTCTGAAAGTTTTCATTATGATGCTAATCTAGTTATGATCTTTTTCTTCTGCCTTTCAAAAGTATTTGGTAAGTACCAAGCACAATACGTAATTTAAGGAAGTTACGGCTTCTATTGGTCGTGTATATAGTTGCTGGTCTGTCTAAATTGTTGCAGTCGATTAGTCTTAATCTATTAAAATATAAAATGGGACATAAAAGTAACAAATAATAATTTGACAGATTTATAACTAAAACTCTAAACATATGAAAAACGACTAGTTATAAGCCTCACGTAAAAAATAATTCAAAAGAATATAATAATACAAAATCATACTGATAATAAACCATAAAACATCTTAAAAAATCCACAATAAAACAAATCAAAAAAATTACAGGTCTTAACTATTCAGCACATAAAATAGATCAATAAAGCAGCTAAATGATAAGTTATCAAATTAGTAATTACATAACAAAATTGTTATATGCGAATAGTAGTAGAGACAACTTAGCTATCTCTTAAATAACACTAACAATAATAGTTCTTTTCATTCTGTCATCATCCTTTATTAGCAATTGTGCATTCTCCTTCCTCCTTCACTTTCGTGTAAAGACAAGAAAATTAAAATAAAGATGCCCGTTAAATATTGTAACGGGTTTTATTATGACTCAGTTATTTGATTATGTAGTCATTACCTTTTGGGGGCGCATATTCACCCTATTGTTTTAAGTTAATTTGTGCCACATGTATTCAAGCATATGGGCTTGCTGTGTTTTTTTTTTTTAAGATTCATATCCATGCGAGATTTTGTGAAGTGTATTGAAATGATAGAGTTGGTTACACTTAACTTTTGGTTAGCATTTGTTAGAGGGATAAGTGGTCCCCAATGTCTATTATATATGTGTTTTGGAAAGTTTGTTTCTTTTGAGGTCGATTTAGTCCAATTTATGGGGAAAATTCTATCAAATTTTTTTATTGAACTCTAGTCAAAATAGGTCATAGTTACTTGATGGTGGGTCTAATGCCTAGTTGACATCCATAGTTGACGCACATAACGTGTCGAGTCCACTAGGGTGATTCGAGACAGGTTATGTCAGTGAGTATCATAGCTAGGCTACGATTAAAATGTCTGAGAAATACTAGACAAACTGCCAAATAATATAAAAATAATGCTATTTATCATTATGATGATGGAACACCGATGATGTGGCAATCTATGTAGATTGGGCATATGAGCAAGAGAGGGATGAGAGAGAAATGTGGGGAATAATGGGTTGTCACATCACCGATGTTCCATCATCACAATAATAAATAGCATTACTCATAACATAATTCTTGAGGCTTTACCTTGAGGCATAAGCCCACAATTGGCGCTTAAAGAGTAAGGGTTCGTTTAATTTGTGTTTTTATTTTCAATTTTTAGTTTGGAGTTCATTCAATTTTCTATTTTGAGAGTCTGTTTCAAGATTGCTAAAAATGCGTTTATTTTGTCATTTTGAAAAATTATTTGTCAAAATTGAAAACTCAAAAACATGTTTGGTTTGAAATTTTTAAAAATTGTTTTATGACCTTTTATTTCATGAAATTTGATTATTCAGTAAAAATAAAACTATTTTATGTTAATATATTATTTAATAATATATACAGTTTAAAGTTGGTGAATCTTATAATATTTTTTCTTGCTACAAAAGTAAAATAAAAACGAATAATAAATTGAGTTCAAAATATAGAAAATTAAAATTAAAATTAATGATGTGGATTTAGAATATTTTTTCCGTGTTCATTTAAATATATTTATTTAGAATTTTTATGTAAATAATCATTAAGAGTTTGAATCATTTTTATTTTTTATAATGTTTATTTTTCTAGAAATTTTTATATTCTTATTTCTTGTTTTTTAGAATTTTAGAATTTATCAATTTTATTTTTTGAATTTGTCTTTTTTTGAATTTTTTTTTTTTTTGAGATTTTATTTGTTAGAATTTTATATTTAATATTTTTAAAATTTTATTTAAACATTTGTTTTGAGTATTTTGAGAATTTTCACTGTAAACACTTGTAATGTTAAAAATGTGTTTTGAGTGTTACAAGTTTAACCCCGTTTTCTTAAATGCATATTCAGAAATAACAAACCAAACGCATTTTCAGTGTTTTGCAAAAAACAACTTGAAAATAGCGAACCAAACGCACCCTAAGCTTTAAGGCATTTTTAGAAAGTCTCATGTGAGGCTGGATTTGCAGGATTCAAGGCATAAGCTTCAAATAGCCTTTTTTTAAACAATGATTATAAAAGAACAAATAAATGCATAGACAACAAACTAGAAAAATATGAAAGAAAAAAGCGGTTGCTAGTTGTTTGCCCATGAAATGTAGCACCTTTATTACATCAGTAGAGCAAGGATTGGCCAATATTCCTCACTTGTTTTCTCTAATCTCCAGTTTTTTCTTATGTTTGATTTGGTTTATCGCAGATGCCTTATTATGTATTGGGCTATGAAAAAATCTGTTTGAAGAGTTGAGACTAGTATAAAATAGCTCCAAAAGCGTAGGGGTTTTCCTAGGCATTATGCCTCAAACCATGCTTTTGAGCAAGTCAAGGTGTAAGCCTCAACAAAGTTAGAGAGCATATGTTTAGGCTCCTAATAAAAGCTGTGATGTCTGAAAGACTGTGCTTTGCTGCCTCACCATTAATTTGACCTGTAACATGGGGCACAAAACTTAGTTAAAACACCAGTAATTGGTAATGGACTAAATGGAGATTCAAATGTGTATTTTTCTTAGTTGTCCTTTCTCTTTTCAGGTTTGGGGTTCTTTTCTTCTTTTTACTTTTCATTTAATTTTTCTCTTTTTTGGGGGGGATGTGGGGTTTGTTTTGAGGGTCTCTCTCTCTCTCTCTAGGGCATTCCGTTAAGAATCACAGATAAACATCTTTTACTGGTGAATATTGTACTGTTATTTTAAATATGCTCAGGAAAATTGATTCAACTGTAAACTTTAACCGTCCAATTGCAGCCAATACTTCTTTTCTTGATAGGATCAATTTACACGACCTTTAAGTACCTGAGAAGTTCCACTTTCTTATTCAAAAGAATCTTAAAAGCTTCATATAGCTCTGAGTGTTGTATATTGCATTACCAATGGATCATTTGACCTTGAACACTGCTGTATTTGACTTGTATTTGCAAAACCGTAAGACACTGTAATGTACTTTCAACAGGAGATGGGTCATCTTTTTCTTCCACACCGGCCATCAACAACAATATTGGATCAGTAACTGATTTTCCGTGGCAACCACAGCCATGGTCATAGCGGGTATAGTTGTTCCAGTTCTCAGCCACAACCCATCTGGGAAGTGGCCAACTTTTGACTCAGCATTGCCATGCAAGCCACCACCAGTCACCACCGGCTGCCCATGGACATCTTGTAGGACCAGGCCAATAACATAGCTGTGTCTACATTCTCTGAATTCCTGTGGATAATAATCATCAAGGGAAGCTTAGCATTACTCATGGTTTGAACTTCAACCTCTATCTCCACTCTCACAAGGATGAAAATCTTTTTGTTGCTTTTAATATGAAGACGAGTAGAGACGAGCAAGTCTTAACTTATATATCTCGAAAACTACAAGAGATGAGCACTCCACAAAGTAGACACGGGGTACCTCTCACTGCCAATCAAACATTGTTCGCGAACTTTGCCATTCTCAATGCCAGGGTGAGTACAAATTTCTGTTACAATCATGAATCTTTATTATGATGAAATTTCCATCACTAGCAATTGTGTTAAACCATTTTCTACGACAAATGAGTCTGGGTTGCAGATGTACACATGGTGGGAGCTACATTCGGGTTTGGAAAGTCATAGCCTATAGCTGAAGAAACAGAAGGACAGTAGAAGAGTTTACTCTTAAGATTAGGAGTTCTGTAGGGTAAATTGCCTCCATCGAAGTCTTGATTCTGGAGAAAGTAAAGCGTGTTACTAAACGCTGAAATATCAAATGAGACTTGAAGAGCAAATGACCAAATGTTCAGTTTTCTTATGCATTGGATTCATTTCCGAACAGCGGTACAGGGTTGATTTTTTATTCCCTGATCATTCAAAATTTCTTGTTTGCTCATTTTGTTTTCTTGTAACATATCATTTATTTATTTATTTTTAACACAATGACATCATGTTTGTCATAGAGATTAATAGCATGAGATAAAAAGATTCATGTAACAAACTTCGCCTTGCCCATATGCAATTCTCTATAAACTTCCTCTCATTAAACTAACTACTTGCCCTTATTTTTGAGGCTGTTTTGCACGCATTTGCAGCATTTACACCTCTATTCTTCTGCCATTACGTGACATGCTGGACCAAGGCGCTACACATTTTACAACAAGGCGTGGAGGAGTCAACCCCCAAAGATGAAAATTAACCTTATTATTTTCAGTAAGCTATAAATTCCATTCTCTGTACGACAAACTGATAAGCCAAGATTTTGGGACATAGACAACTCGTAGACGAAAGAGTTCGTGATATACTGTAGTGTATACTGTAATACATGCTTAACAATGAAACAAGACAACAAAATTAATATTCAGGCCAACAATATTTGCTCTTCATCAAAACCTTGAGAATGGTGGCTGACATCCAAAGCACGAACACCATCATTTATATATCACGGAACCATGGAAATGATCAAACAACTGCTTTTTAGGACCCATACCCGTATCTGGTAAATAAAGGATGCTTGAGGGCTTCGTGAGCAGTCATCCTGACAGAAGGGTCATACCGAAGAAGTCCTAGCCAGAGGTCTATCAGATCTCCAGCTGAATGATTCACGTGCTGCATTACCATATTCTGCAATGATAACGAAAACATCAATTCTCCCGTACTAATTCAGGGATCAGGTTGGCTAAGGCTTCAATGAGTTACTTCTAGTTGGTAGAAGGTATTCTACCAGAATTGGACAAATTGGTTTCTCATGGGTTGTAAGTACAGAAACATGCTTAAAATAATGAAATGAAAGTGTTTATGAATGTGAATTGACCAAAAAACCTTAAGGATGAACAATGGACCCAGGAAAATATGATTTAACATAAGTTTTCTCTAAATGAGGAATGACTAATGATGCAATCTCTGTCAAGTTAAAATGTCACCAATTGCATCTTCCTTTTGACCCTTCTAAAGTGTCAAATAACATGGATAAAGAGAATAAATGGGCTAGTTCGCTTTGGGAACAAAAAAAAAAGAAACCCCCCCTCCACCCCCCCCCCCACACATTACACGTGTCAATCATCCACTATATTCATGAAAGCCAGCCTAAAATGTAGATTTAGAAATTAAATTTACAAGACAGGTTATCTGATTCAAGAATCCACACCAAAGATTACCTAATTTAACAATTTGCTAAGGTAAAACAAATCATAGAAACAACCTGTAGGCAAGGTAGCTTTGACACCGCCTTAATGCTCTCTCTTGAAGTTGCACCTTCAGGCCAGTCCAACCTACCCCATTTTATAAATTTCTGAGCCTGCCGACTAAGGCAATGAAACCACCAGAGGAAAAGAGACAATCAATAATTAGCAAAAAAAATGATAGAAATGATAAATAAATTCCAGTTCAATTACATACTCTACACGTTTCAACATGTATTGGGGTAGAGGACCCAACACTCTCTCCATCATGGCCAGGTGCTCTAAATTCTCATGAGTCTGAAACAAAGCTTCGCCCTGCAAAATCATCAGAATTAAAATTATGTTTCCTCCCATGCATCTAATCATACAGTTATTTGACCAATAGATGAAAAGTTACTGCTGAATCATCAGAAATACCGAGCATAGCTCAACCAAGATGCAACCAACACTCCATATATCACATGGATAGCTCCACCCAAGTCCTTAAATAGACACAGAAAGCCTCAGCTTAGCAATGAAGAACACCACATCAAAGTGAGAGGTGACTCACAGGAAACTTCAACATACCAAGAATAACCTCGGGTGCACGATAATGTCTAGTGGAAACAATATAATTGTGATCTCGACGCCCATAGACCGCACTACCGAAGTCAATAACCTTAATGGCACTCGACTTTGGTAACCTCTTATATAAGCAGATCCATCTCTTAAAGACCAAGATGCAATCTGCAAATGCATAGACATGAAATAAACAGCCGATAGAAAAGAGTCGTTTGTCTAAGTAAAGAAGTCTGAATTTAAGAATCACTACTTCACACGGAGAGAACTCTTAGACTGACGTACCCTGAATTCAGGTATTTTTACGTACTCTGGAGAGAAAGAGTATGTTCTCTGGCTTCAAATCGGTATGGATGAGACGCATATCATGCATGACTGAAAAAAAGCCAGCCAAAGCATTCAGAGCATCAGAGTTTTTGTTTCAGATGAGAGAACTGTATAAAAAATGAAAAAAAAAAATGGATGCATGCCAATCAAAGTTGCTAAAAACAAGAAAACTTCTAGCAAGGTCCCTAGAATGAAATAAAAAGCGTTGGGATCAGGTACTATAATGGTTGCCATAAGGATGAAAACATATAGTAGAATGGCAGAGGTATTGACCACAGACATGCTACACATTCCAAAAGTTGTCTGCCAATCTCGCACACTAGATCAACCAGAAATGAATGATGACTGTTTTTCCGTAGAAAATTGAATAAGCTCAGTCCAAGCTTCTCAAATACCTGAGAAGGCCGTTACATTCATCGACAAGCCTAGACTCCCCAAAAAGTTGGAAAAAAATGACGAATTCATGTTACTACGAATCGATAATATACTTACTAAACAAATATGGTTGCGATAATCAAACCAGTTCCGTAATTCAACCCAACTGCAAAAAATAAACTTCCTAAGCCACCAATGCAAAGTTCGGCTTGATATGAATAAAACCATAAAAACTGAAACTAACAAATTATATTATCATTGTGACTGTAAACTTACCGACTGCCATTTCTGTCATATCTACCAAGCAACTGAAGCATGTCAATTTCAACCATTGCTGCTTCACGATACTTCTTAAAGCTCCGGACAATTTTTATTGCAACCAATTCCTTTTGTTCCCTGTCCCAGCATTCCAAAACTTGACCAAATGTAACTATAAAATTAGCTATAAGATTTTAGACATGAAATGAGAAAATGCATAAACCATTAAATATATTACAAGGGAGACTAACCTTCACCAATCTTTCGCAGGATCTTATCTGGGATGCAGTACAAAGTGGAGAAATGGTGCGATACACATTTAAAAGAGGAAGTAATAAGAGACTTGAGCATATCAGAAATTAACATATATAATTCAAACAGCATTTTGATAAAAGTTGAAGATGGGTTATAATTTCTTTCCTATTGCATTCGAAGCCATTTCCTTCTTTGTTTTTTTTTCTTCCTTATTTTCTTTATTTTTCTTCTCTTTAGGGAAAACAGATATGAATCGGCATGTAACATCATTTTCGAAATGTCTGGTAGAAAAAGGATAAAAAAGCAGACACAATGCCATAACAGATCAAACAGGCTGGAGCTATGCTAGACTAGAGAATATAAGATGGTTTTATCATGACGAGAAAACAAAATAACAGCAAGAGGTTAAATTCTCTCCAAGCTCAAATACATAATGCCCATTTTTGTCATCATCCCGCCATGGCGGAGAGCCTCTTTCAGCAAGTCCTGTCGCATAGAAATTACTGAGGTCTGTAGACACTCCTTGATGCCCATAATTTGAAATGTTTCCAGTCTCTTGTCCATGATATACCCCTGGTTGGACCTACAAACAGCCACGTATTCATACTCCATTGAACAGAAATCAAAGAGAAGTTTATCCCCTATAAATTATATCGCATCACAAGAAGCAGCTAATCCTTATCCCCAGAAAACTTGGGGTTTGGCTATGTGCTTTATCTAGATCAAGAAGGAATGTAACAGAAGTGTTATTTCTTTTTCCCTAGATAAAAAGTGAATAACCTTCCCAATCAGGACTTGGACCGTGAAAACTATTTTACTCAAAACTATGAATTTATTTTGGTTCCTCAATTGCGATAACAAATTTTACTCAAAACTATTTATTTATTTTGGGTCCTCAGAAAAATCGCTTGACGGAGGTGACAAGTTTTGTTTACAGAGTTCCATCAGTTTGGGACAGTGGGTAGGTCAAAACTTTGGCAAACACATGGTAGTTATGATGCTGGAACTGGCTTGCTTATAAACTAAGTTCAGGGTCGAATTATTTGCTTTTTACATCTTAAATGAGATAAACAGTCAACACAGAAGCTTGAAAATTAGAAATGAAGAGGCAATCTCACATAATTTATGACTACCAAAACAAAACTTCCCATCAAAAGAGCATTGTTTAATTGAAAGCTTTGCATTGGTAATCTTGAATTATGTGAATCCTTTCACAAAAAATTACAATGACCCTGGAAGGAGCGTGAGAAGGTTGGTCCCAGGATAATTTGAGGTGCTTGTTTGGACGGCGGTCCATGTGAGAATACGGAAATTCAGCCAATGTGAATATTAATATTATACCAATAATTTGCAGTCGAGTGACATTTATATCGATCGATTTTTGCTTTGTTATCGTTAACTCCAATTTGTGATATAACATAAATACAATTATAAAAAAAATTATTTACTCCTGAACCCCGAAAGCATTTAACACTATCATTATAGTTTATAACACAGAGATAGGGAGATGATTTTGGAGTGAAATGTGAGGACACAATTGACAAAAAATGGAAGTGTAGTGACACAATTGTAATTATATACTTTCAAAGCTGCGTCGTTTTAATTTCCTTCGTCGTTCCCAAAAAGGCAAAATTAACCTGTCTCACGCAGCAAGAGCGGTGATTTCTCGGAGGTTCCATTTGAGAGAGAAATTTTTTCGATTGATTGGCTGCTGAAGGAGATGGTGAAAATGGGTACATTTTTTGGGATGTCACTTGGAGCCTTCATTTTCTGGCAGACCATGGACAAAGTTCATGTCTGGATCGCCCTCCACCAGGACGAGAAGGTACCCCAACCCCACCCCGTTTTTATACGTATATATTCGTATATGACTATATGTCATTGATTTAGGGTTTACCGTGGCCAGGATTGAATTGGGTTTTCAATTGCGTATGGGTTACCTCGTTTCAAGGGGTTAATTTTGATACAAAAGAAAATTGATTTGCAGATTTGACTTGGATCTGTGTTTATTTATGTTTGAGTTATCAGTTTCGATATCTCGGGCCTCCATCTCTAGACCTGTTAGATGTGAAATAGAGAGTTGGAATAGTAAATTGAGGGGTTTATCGTACAAAATTTGAACTTTTGTGAGACAGATTTTATTTGCGTAGTTCTAAGTTATTTATCTACGATTCTACGTCACATTGTGTTTCGAATTTGGAAGCATAGAATTTGTGCTTTGCATTTGAAATGAATCAAAGATGTTTCTAAGACTACTTTAATCAGGATAGAATGAATATGTTCCAAAGCTCCGGATTTCTTGCGTCAGAAACAAGTTTTTGGCTGATGAATTATTAACAGGTTGCCTTGTCTGAGATTGAGTTATTTTTAGTGTATTCTTGGGCTTATGAATTTGGTATGATAAGCTTGAAAAGAATTTATGATCATGTTTGGGAAGTGTTAATAAACAGTTTGTATAAAAATTAGATAGAAATGAGTGGTGGACAAGTTGATAGTGTTATTTTGATTCCTCGAAATGTGCCGATAAAAAGTGGCTTGAATGTTTATAAACGTAAGTCAAGTTACTTTAATCTTCTTTTTTTGTCGGAAAAGTTGCTCTTTTCTCAAACAAATCTTGCTTCAAAATTTTGCAAAAATGCTTAACAACTGCTGCAGTAAAATTATTAATTTATTGATTTCTATGCTAAAAGCTGGATTTTTTTCTTCCTCGGTAATGATGTAACTGCAGAAGGAGAAAATGGAGAAGGAAGCTGAGATAAGAAGAATGAGAGAGGAGCTATATCAACAGCAAAGAGAAAGGGACTCTCTTATCTGAGCTGCTGATGGATTTAACTGTTATCGAAGTTACAATGGCTATCTTGTCTCTTTGAGTTGTAACTATAATGCTTGACAGAATCCTCAAAAGCATGACTTTGTTATTGAACTTACAGTTGATTTGTCATTGATGTACCTTGATTTGCACGTTTCTTGGCAGTTGGTTTTAGGTTTCATCATAAGGTGTTTCCAATTGCTATTTTCTGCAGTTGCTTTTAATATGATGAATAAAATCATTTATGGTCTTATTTGACTTATCCATTTTTTCTTGTCTAAAGATTGATGCTTTGTACATTATTATGGCTAAACTTCCCCGATCCAGATTCACTGGTTTCACTTGTATGGCCTCTTGTCTTTTTGAATCGTAACCATTATGCTTGACACAAAAAGCACGACTTTGTTATTGAATTTACAGTTGATTGTCATTGATGTACCTTGATCTGCACATTTCTTCGCCGTTAGTTTTGGTTACATCCACAGTACTTTCAATTGCTATTTGCTTTTAAAGAAGATGAATAACATCATTTGTTGGCCATGTTGGAATTATGTTTTTTTTTGGGGTGCTAAGATTGACGCTTCACACATGATAGATAAACTTGCTTGGTCTGGATTCATTGGTTTCACTTGTATGTGCATCTCTTCTTCTTGGAATGTAACCATTATGTTTGACATAATCCAGATAAAACACGACTTTGTAATTGAATTTACAGTTGACTATCATTGATGCACCTTGATTTGTACATTTCTCTGGTTTAGGTTTCATCCATACAGTACTTCAATTGCTATTTTCTGCAGTTGCTTTTAATATAATGAATAACGTATAACACCATTTCTGGCCTTATTTGAATTATGCAATTTTTTGGTCTAATGATTGATGCTTTTTGCGCTATGGAGAAACTTGTATGGTCCAGGTTCACTGGTTTCATTTCTGTGGATAAATTTATTGCTGGTTTATTTCTTTTATGATGTCTATCTTGTTAGCTTATTAGAGTTCGATTCTGTCTACTGCTGAGTGCATTTCATCAGTTTGGCCATCAAGATCGATCCCTCCCTCATATTACGTAGGGCAGTGACGAAGTTCTTTTGGTGTAGTCCATACTAATGAAGCCCCATCTCCTATACGAGTGTTCTGATGTTAAGTTGAACGTGTACTTGCTGATGGAAATTTGTATATTAGGTTATCTAATTGTCAATGATGCTATTAACTTTACTTTCAAGAGCAATAACAATCACAGAACAATTCAAAAAATTTAGTGAATCAGATTACAGATATCACGGTAATTTGCCCAGTTGTGTTACTAGTTGTCACTGTTGTGGAAAAAGAAAAGTTCTTATTCACTGTTATGGAAAAAAGAATTCTTACGTTTCTTTTGCACGCTCAGAAAACGCTCTTTAAAATCTACTAATATTGAAGTGAACTAATACATTAACAGAATGCTTTACAAGTCATACTTTACGAGCAAATTTTTACTTGGAAGAAGTGGAAACCTTACATATCATTAACATAGATAGCCGTTTTTCTAAGAGTAAACTCGAGACACATTAACGTGTAAGATCAACCGATAGACACGTTGCGGATTGGTTTTCAAGCTTTTCCATTCTAAGTAGAGATACCTGAAAGAAATCCTGTTGGGCCATGCAAGCCAAATTGTCACCTTCTGAGATAAAAGCTAAACAGCCATGGCACGATAGGCGGGTATGTACAGTTGTCACCTCTAATAATAGTACACTAATCCTCAGAAGAAACAACTTTTTGCCTTAATTTCAGCAAAAGATACAAAGTATGAACTCACAATGATGCAAGAAGTTCTTGTGCAAGGCACCATAATCTGTATAAGAACATACTTGTGTAGGTATCCTTGACCTGAGAAAGCTTGAGTTTTTTACTTTCGGGATCATGGAAATCAGGATGGTTTTTATGGTTTATCTGTTATTGGCTATGGTTTTTGGCCTTGCGAAGAGCTTAGAGTTCACAGAAAAAGACCTGGCTTCTGATGAGAGCTTATGGGACTTGTACGAACGGTGGAGAAGCCACCACACCGTGTCTAGGGACCTCACAGAGAAAAGAAAGCGTTTCAACGTGTTCAAGGCAAATGTCCTGCACATTCACAAGGTGAACCAGATGGACAGGCCATACAAGCTGAAACTCAACAAGTTTGCTGATATGACCAGCCATGAATTCCAGAATTATTTCAGTTCTAAGATAAGACACTTCCGGATGCTTCGAGGCAGTCGGGCTGTGACGGGATTCATGCACGAAAAGGCTGAGAATCTGCCAGCATCCATTGATTGGAGAAAAAAAGGGGCTGTCACTGGTATCAAGGATCAAGGCAATTGTGGTGAGTTTTCTGTCAATAATAACTATTCTGCATTATATTATACATGAAAATTTAGTGTCATATTGCTGTATTTGTCATACGAAAATATGGTTGAGTTGTTCTGTATTTGGTTTATTTCACAGGCAGTTGTTGGGCGTTTTCTGCTGTGGTTGGAGTCGAGGGGATCAACAAGATTAAAAGTGGTCAGTTAGTGTCTTTGTCTGAACAAGAGCTGGTCGATTGTGAAAAGGACAATGAAGGCTGAAATGGAGGACTCATGGAAAATGCATTTGATTTCATTAAGAAACATGGTGGATTGACGACTGAGAGAATATATCCCTACAGAGCCAGAGATGGAAACTGTGATTCTGCTAAGGTAGAAGAAAAATTGTCTTGGTAAATTTATGTTGTCGAAAATACGACTAACCCAATCGAAAGAATACAGGAAATAAAATGAATAAAAAAAAATAATTCAACAATAAATAAATGCAGTAGATGAAGCGAGGTATGCCAAAGCAAATCTCCTTAAGACAGATTTCGCCCCCCCAATAAAGTGCAAACGAGCGTATGGACGTCTGTCTCCTAAGATGCAACGCTTCTTCTAAAGTCGATACTACACAATAC
>CAIGRP010132657.1:0-35731 GCA_903798385.1 Fraxinus cuspidata
TTGTAGAGAAATTATATAAAATTTTAAAAAATTAGAAGGGTTAGGATTTTGTTAAATGGTGTGAGGAAAATAGTAAAATAGAGCAAGAGAATAGAAAAATTCAAAGTTATTGTGATTTTGCCTCTATTTGGTGGAAATGAAAATCAATTTTTTAGTAAATTTTCATAAAAGTTAAACAGTTATGGATTATGTGAAATATGTTATTTAAATTAATTGTAAACTTTGATTTAGATTTCAATTGATACCAAACATGACTTTATTTTTAAAAAAAATCTCAAAAGCTAGTGGGTCACGTGACCCCTCAGGGTCCGCCGGTGGACAAGAGTAATAATCACGCATTTACTAAAAGGAATATTTGGATGGAAATAGACGAAAGTGAAGTTTTGCACAACAAAATGTGAAATTAAGAGTAAAAATGTCAAAAATTGAAAGATAATGATGCTTTGTGCTAATTGCCCAAAATAGTTTTACGTGTTTAATAATATTTAAAAAAAATTATTATGTTGAATATTTATAATCTAAACATTTACAATTCTCCTTAAAAAATGTACATATTTGTTGAAAATATTATTTTAATTTACAAGTTTTTATCCAAAATATATAGGAATGGCAAAATTCTCCGTAGAGCGAGGCGAAAAATTCCTATCCTGAATTCCCTGAACTCGCTCCGTATGTTTTTTTTTTTAATTTTTATTCTTTTAAATATAAATTGTATTTAAAAATAAATAAGTAATTAAACGGGGTGGTAATGAGGATTTGTAATTCTCGCCATGCTCCCATCTCATCCCATCCTATTGTCATCTCTAAAAGTTTATCTCACTATATAGAAATAAATAGGAAACGCAAATGAGTATTAAATTTTTCAGTTGCTCAGTAACAAACTTAGGTAAGCTTTTATTAACATTTATTAAAACATTGAGGCTTGAATGGTAAGGGAAAATTGCGCTATTGGTCCTCATTAACTTATCATTTTATTAGCAAATCGGTCATCAACCTTTAAAAAAGAGCATATTAGTACAAAATCATTCATTATTGTTATACATTTATCCCAAATGAAGGAAACTCTTTAAACTTCGTTAAATTGTCACAAAAAATTCATGAAAACACGTACTACTTCAAATTTTTGAGAACCAATTCAAATTTGATAATTAAAATCGCTATGTAAACTTGAATATGCAAGCACATTGGGACGATATAACAAAATAATTTTCATAATTAAAGACCAAAAGTGAAACTACATGAAAGTCAGGAACCAAATTTCAGTTTTAAATATTGTGTATTTTTCCTGTTAGAAAGCAATTTTTTCCTTATCTTCTCCTCTCTTTTTCCCCCTTCTAATTTTTTTCATTTAGTTTTTTTCTTTTTATTTAATTAATCTTCAAGAAATATAAGAATTGACAAGAAAATATTTTTTTTTTCATATTAAAAAAAAAAACGCTAGTCATGTGCCTATCACCTGATCATTTAATAGAACTTTAAATGCTTTCATTCAATCAGACAAATTTATACAAATGTTGTTAGTTTGAAAATTTAAATACCACAAAATTGACAGTAAGCCCAAGTACTATAGGGGAGCTCAGCTCATTTCCACAAACAAGGCTCGTTTCGGCTCGACCCTTTGGCTCATATATTAATTTAATGATGGAAACATGTGTTGGGACGAAGTTACAACTAAATCGAAAGTTTAAGGAAGTTAATGTCGATAAAAAAAAGATGGGGATGATTTTATGATCAACCCAAATGTTGGGGACAACACGTGCAAATTTGCAATTCATTTTCCCTCGTTCACTAAGAACCCTCCTTGTTCACTAAAGATAAACAGCGACGGCGACCCTTATTTCCTTGGACAATTAGAAAGAGGTGCAAACTCTAAAAATCAGATCATTTCAAAGTTAAAAAAAACATTTTATCGAACCATATTTAGTATAAACAAAAAAATTTAAAATCCTAAAGCAACAATGCTGGACAAATACAATGTCACATTTTGATAAACTTCAACGTAGTCTCTTGGGACGTGGAAGGTCGATGAAGATGGAAATTATATTCCCAATTCCGATGGGAGAAAATTCACACTTCATCATCAAGACTTTATAATAACAATTTTTATAATTAGAATCAATAATTCACTCGCATATCAAACATCAAAAACATGCTCAAAATTCTAATTCAATAATTTGTGGTTAAATTATTTTATTCACTCAAATTAAACGTACCCAATATTCAATTAGAAAACTTATTTCAAACATTAACTTTTTTTTAATAACCCAAGATTTGGACCTTCTTTATGATGCTATAGTCGAACCCCTGGGATACGATGTCCTACTCCTCGAGTATCATATGATTAAACCGACCCCTCCATAGATTCCCCGAGAAAGCTATTTCAGCGTGTCGAGCAGTTAAGGACAATTCACTCTTGAAGTTATGATAATGATTTCTATTTTTTTCCTTTTTTATGAAGCTGCTCAGAGAAACTTAACATACTCAACAATAAAAATATGTGATTACTATTATGGGTGATTGAGGAATGTGGGAAAGCGAAAACAAATAGGGTGGGATAGGGTGTTTTGGGGTTAATTACTTTAATAATTACTTAAGTTTTAAGTAATTATATCAATGGTCACTGAAGATAATTTTTTACGATAATAATTACTCGATTTTCTAAGTTTTACACTAATCGTCACTCAAATAATAAAAATAAAAATAAAATTAACCTTAAATCGTATGTAGCGCCATTAAGTGCCAACTGTCACCAAATGGTATCGTTCGGATGAGAAAACGTACTGTGGCTTTAATTTTGATCTTCGTCTTAAATTGTATGGTAACCCCACAATTTTATTTTTAATGAAAATTTTGCTAACTCTACATAATAACTAACGTTGTTTGGTGACACTTTAAAGTCATTACTAGAACTTTGATTGATTAGCATTAAATTTCCTAGACAATGATGACCCCTAATCTTATGAGACAATTCAAAGACATTAAATAACGGGTTCATATAAATACAAAGAGATCCATGTTAGTGGACATAGCACTTAATAATATCAAACATAATGATAGTCATCGATTACGAAGAATAGCATTACTATATTTTCTTAGAGACTATACAATGAAAGGAGGTTCAATCAACACATTATGTGCCATATCAATTCTCTTGGTGGTGCTGTCTACTGTGCTAAGCATCGATCTTTCTGTAAAGGGTGTTTATATTGGCACCATAATTTTTATTTGCTACACCATATTTTAATGTAGTTAGATTCTTCATTCTTTACTTTTTGTAGTAATCGTTTCCTTAATTTTTTTTGTCGAATTCATTAATTAGTACATTTCATCTTTAATGATAATTTATATTAAAATATTTTATTCCCTTACTCTAAAATGAGGAAATAATATCTTTTGTACTTTTCCTTTTGTAAAACATGATGAAACGATAAGTTGTTATACGCTATTTCAACGTACTTTTGGAACGTAAACTGTTATTAACTACAAAATGTATTAATTAGTGGAAAGTTTGAGAATAAGAATGTCATAAAAAATTGTTAGGGGCATAAATTGTAGAATGAATAAAGATTGAAAACCTTAAGTTTAATTAAAATGTGATGTAAAAAATAAAAATTGTAGTGTGAATATAATTAACCTTCTTTAAAATGAGTATATATATAAAAATTACTTAAATATAAGCCCATGTTTGGTACATTTTCTTTAAAATCTTTTTTTGTTTTCTCAAATTCATTTTAAACATGTATTCTCTTATAAAATAATTTTCTATACTTAAATTCATAACTTCTCTTTAACTTTTAAACATACATTATTTGAAAAATTGTTTTTCATAAAATTTATTAAAAATCTACATCAAACTAACAACTTTTATGATTTCAATTAGACCTCACGCACAAAGTAGATCCTTTCCTGGATCCTCTATTTCTCTCTTTCAACAAGCCACCAAAATCCTCAATCGCACATATCCGTCACCCACAAGTCCCTCTAGATATACGTTTGTCGTTCATGTCGCAGTTGAGTCACCTTATCACCCTATAAGCCACAACCACATGACATTTTTCGCTTATGTATTCGTTTGAATTGAGCATGTAAATATCATATTGAGCTACATTCTTTTTGACGTAAAATAACTTTCATTTTATCTAACATATGATTGATAGAACGTCATAGTTAGCTTTGACGGTGAATTTGACATTTAGTTGGTATTCGTCATTGATTCACGTCACGTTTTGGGATCACTTAGGTAATCGTAATCAAGACAGAACATGTCATATATCAATGGTCATGAAGTTATTTTTTTACGATAATAATTACTCGAATTTCTAAACATTACACTAATGATCACTCAATTAAAAAAAAAAAAAACCTTTAAATCTTAGGTAGTGTCATTAAGTGACAACATGTTACCAATGGTATGCTAGGTCAAAAATTTGGGAATTTAGGAAGTGAAAGTTAAATACATTCAAATGGAAAAACGTAATGCCACTTTGAGTTTGTTTAGATTTCCAGCCTTAAATTGTATGGTAACCCCTCATTGGTTGATTAGCATGAAATTTCCTACAATGATGACCCTCATAATCTTATGTGATAAATTAGTGATACTAAGCAACTGTTTGAGCTCTATTTTTATTTTTATTTTTAAAAAAAATCATTTTGTTAAAATTCATTCTTTAATAAAATAATTTTACTTGTAAATCGATTTTTTTTTTAATCTCACATTCTCCAAACAAAATCACTATTTCAAAATACATTTTTCTCTAAATTGAGACTCAAGCAAGGGCTAAATGACATTCAATAATATGAAACATAGCGACAATAATCGATTTCACATAATAGCACTCAATTTTCTTAGAGCCTAAATCTACAATGAAGGGAGGTTCATTGTCTGAGGTACAAAAATATTAATATTTTCTGAAAAATGAGTATATATAAAAAAATTACTTAAATATAGCCCTCGTTTGGTATATTTTCTTTAAAAACATCTTTTTCTTAAGTTTATTTTCAACATATATTCTCCAATAAAATAAATTGTATGCATGAACTCATAATTTTTTGTACATCTTAACGTTCATTCTTCGAAAATATTATTTTTCACAAATTTATTCTAGAAAACCTACATTAAATTGACAATTTTTACAATTTCAGTTAGACCTCACGTCTCTTTCAACAAGCTGCCAAAATCCCCAATCGCGCGCCTCTGTCATCCACGTGGCCACAACGACCCTATTGAAAACCAATCAGCACCCTCCACGTATCATTAACAAAATGAATAATGCAATATGTAAATTCTTTCTTACAACATGGTTGACATTCTTTTCACGTGAAGAAAATTTGTGCAATAATGTAATGTGATGGATGTGTTTAAAATAGAAAGTGTGGAGGTTCCTACGTGAAAACATAAAGAAAAATGTAAGAATGAGTCTGTGTAGCATGATCTTAACAAAATATAATAAGACACGTAGCATTTCCTCCACATATACGTCTGTCATTGATGTCACAGCCGAGTCACCTTATCGTCCTGTAATCTCATATCATAAAGACGCCATGAATATTCGACAGAGAGGAAAAGAGAGAATAGATGAATTGCTATAATTTCTCTCCTAATTAATCAATAAAATTCCAATTACCCAATAAATGTTCAGCAAAAGAATTTGTATATAGATATATACGTATACATCATAGTAATCTGTAATTGCGGTTGAAACCCTAGAATTTGAACTCTGCAACTCCGCTATATGTAAATAAGTGAAATTGGATGGGATCGGTTGACTTGATCTGATTCATTTTGTTTTTAGTTTTTTTTTTGGGTAGAAATTGTTTGGTGAGATTTCTGCATGAAAATAGTAGTGGGAGAGGAATTGGAGACAGATTTGAGATAAAGAATTTCATAGGTTTGTTGGCGCAACATGTCTGCCGTAGTGTGCGGAAAGAGATCGAACATCTTCGAGGAATCGCCGTCATCGCCGCCTGTGTCAAAGAGAATCCGTTGTTCTTCATCTTCCTCTCCCGGTCGAACCCGCTCTCCTCCGAGGTCTGCCGCTTCCAATTTCTTCATCTCCCATTCGTCTTCACCGCTCGATTATCTCGTTGCTCTCTTTCCTGATATGGAAAAGCAGGTTCTTCTTTTTCATTTTAGCTCTGTTATTGGTTTTTGCTCGGTTTTCAATTTATTTTGTTTTATTTTGAGCAAAATTGTTACTTTTTTGTTGGATTATTGAAATGGGATTGCGTCATGTTTGATATCAATGGTAATTTCTCATACGGGACAAGAACAGTTTTCTTATGATTTGCATTTTTTATGTGATGATTGTTGACGATTGAGTTGTCATTTTAATTCAGGAGGCTGCACATATTCCATTGTTTGGATAGTATTTGATGTTAAGTATTGGAAATTTTACGCACTTCCTGGGCTTATAGATGACAAATCCTATTATGGTTTTATTAGATCACATTTCAATGTTAAACTTGATGTGGAGCTTTCTTAAATTATGCAAAGACCATGTTCATCCCGCTGTATTTAATAAATGATGTATATGTAACTACTGAATTCTCATCCAATTTGTCATTTTCCAGGGTCCTAACTGGTAAGTCTAATCACTTAAGGTGTTGTACGAGGAAAATGGAAGAATTGGAATATATGATGCATTGCCTTGATTTCTGATTTATATATACAAGTGAGTACTTGGGTACCAGATTAGTTGCAAGTCAATAATAAGCTTATCATTGATATTCATGGACCAAAGCCGAACAACTCTAGATAATAAGTTCCTAACAAAACCTGAATCCAATAATTACTTTTAATGAAAGCACAAACCTGGTAATGCAGCTAATGCTCCTCTAGGCTAGTTTTGTGTTCCGCCTATTTAGCTAGGCTTTTCTTCTTTATATGTTGTAATTGGCTCCTCCAGGCTCTCCCCTCCTTTTCTTTTGCTGTATATTGGAGAGGAGATGATGGATAGAAGGAAAGAAGAAAGGCAGACAAAACGAATTAATTTCTATATTATTATTTTACACTTCTCCAATTTTTTTGGAAACTTATGGGAGAAGAAATAGAATAATATGTAGAAAAGGAAAAACGAAAGAATAGTAGTTAAATGAATATTCTTCTTTTGATGTGTACATCAAAGGTTGGGGGAATTTAAATAGGTTCTTCTCTCCTTAGTTTGTTCCATTAAATCCATACGAAATATACATCGCAAAAGAAACGGAGATGTAACATATGAAGATGTATATGGAAAAAGTGAATGTTCTCGATTAAAATATAATAAATTGTCCTCCATAGAAGGAAAATATTATGTCATACTTCCATCATTTGATGTTATTTGCCTAAAATTAACTCCAGTTCCTGTTGAAGTAGATCAATGTGCTTTGTGCAAAAGCGTGGACCTAGATTCTTATCCCTGGACATGGTTAGTGATAACACTGGCTGTTTAATATTAGAGCAATCCAATTAATCTGATAAAATATACTCATTTCAATGATTGGTTGGTTTTGATTAGTGAAGAAAGCTACAGTCTCATGAATGTTTTAAATTTGCAATTCATCATTGCATGTGCACAACAATGTGGATGCTTGATGGTTTGTGCAACACAAGCTCCACTCAGTTAAATGTGTAAAGCAAGCATTTGTCCTGCTATTGAGTTCCAGCTCATGAGTGATCCTGCATGCCAGTTGCGACACGGTTTCTAATGTTGTTGAATGCTTTCGTTAATTCGCAATGCATATCATTTTTTTTCACATTTCAGTATTTTACTTGTTTGCGGAGGAAATAGGTGGTCTTTGATTCAGAGACATGAGCTTATATGCTAAAGTGACAGAGCCAGAGATTCAATTTTGTGGATGATATACTATATAACAATGTCGAAATGAAGAATGGAATTTTTTTATCTGGTTTCTTCTCATTTTATTGGGGGAAAATCTTCATTCTTGTGCACTGTGCGGAAGGAAAGAAAAGGTAGGACCTAATTAGTTGTGAGGGGCTGGAAAGGAATGAAAGGAAGCCAATATAGTATTCTAATGATACATCTTTCTGCCTTTTAAGCATTCCCTTCCCTTCCCCTCTATTAATCTCAATACAAGTAGAGTTTTTCTTTTCTTTTCCCTTTATTTCTTTATTCAGAGTTTATGCATGCTATCGTTTGCTCAACTTGGCGGACATATAAATATTTAAAAACTTTTATACATTTTCATCATGTACAAGTAGGGTTGGTTGTAATAATTTCTATGAAATAAGATATCTTCTGTTAATTTTCAGCACGTGTTTTACTTCATTTTCTCCCATTTCCTCATCACATAAGTCGGAGACTCTAAATTCATTTTGGGAACACAAGTTGGTCAAGCACTTATGAAGTATTATAAAAAATGTGAATTTACTCTATTGTCTCTGACTTGTAACTGTAAACTAATAGAACTACAAAATGTTTAATGATTTTAAAATAAAGTAAGAAGATTGGATACTGCCGAACATCATCATAGCAAAGAATCTGCTGACTTATATTTGAGAAGAAATGTTTATTAAGAAAGAATTTCTTTTAATGATTAATTTAACATGTTACATACCATTTGCATATAACAACGGTGTATTTAAATGGATTTCCATATGTAAGCAACGCAATTTGCATGGTTTCAGAAAGGACGGGAGCGTCTCCTATGATTTCTTGCCCATTGCTCCACCCTGCACTGCACCTCTTATGTTTACTTGTGAAGAATGACATACAAGATTGCCGGATTTTTTGTAATTGATGTTTGATTCTGAACATAAGAGTGAGGATGGATTTAACTTTTAACATCACACCATGCATTCTTTTCAAAAATAAAAATGCATGATAAAAAAAATTAAGCTACCAAGTAGCATGTGGAGGTCAGTATTCCTTGATAAATTATGCACTACGCGTTGCTCTGTCCGGCTCAAAATGTTTTTTTAGCCTGGTACCATTTTACATCAATCTATCGATCATTTGCAGTTATTATTCCTAATCACTTAGACTTTGAATGACACAGACTTGGAAATTGGTATAGGATACTAATTTTTCAAGAATTTGTGAAACCTAAATATATAAAGATTAATAAACGCCTCTTTAGAAGTTGACTAAACTTAAAAACTCTACCAATGACAATCAGTGCAAGAAAAGAATATAACAATTAACAATACCTCATTAGATAGTGAAAATGACTAAATTTTAGCAAGTGAACAAGTGACAAGCAGTGTGAGACGAAGTGGGTAGTAACAAGTATGATAGAATGGAATTAATTTAGTTTCAAATAAAGTATGTTTAACCTATATCATTACCATATATATAAATATAATTCAGGCATAAATTACTTAGTGTATGTCTTTTGGAAGACTATCCCACTGGATATTTCTTGCTAAGCTCAACTTGGTTATCTTGTTCAAGAGGTGCAAAATTTCTCAACAAATGTATTTATACAACAAATAAGAAAAATGGATTTCACTGAACACGGGAAGAATCAATATGGTTCTTTGTCATGCTATTACATAAAGTAAGTTTTAATTTTACACTTAATGTTAGTAGTTATTACCTTTACCTAACTTGAGGTTTGTTTTTCACGAATTTCTTCCATATTAACAATTTGTTAAGAACGTCATTTAGTATTTATTGATTTTGTGCTATTGAGGTTGACCAGAGGTAAAAGTCATAAATGGGATATTTCATCGCTTACCTAATTTCCGGTGTGCGTTACTGCTTGTACAAACTGACATAATGACAGAGAAAAGCAAATTCTATATTTATTCATCGTCGTTCCACTTTATTTGTTTGATATTTGCGCAATTGCTCTGTTTTTGCATCAATCTTTACCAATTCGGTTGTTTCTCATAATCATCGTGGTCCGAAACACGTTAAGAGTATGGTATGTGTTAATTTTTGTCAGTTTTTTTTCAATATTCTGCTCTCTGTGTACCATGGTGATTGTTTGTGCACATGTTTCCATAGGTAGATGAAAGATCTCATGAACATATAACCTTTGCTTGTACTGTCTAATCAATCGATGACATTGCTGTTAATTTTAGGTTCTAGAGAAAGCCCTTGAAGATTCTGGTGATGAATTGGATTCTGCTATAAAAAGGTTGAACGAGCTTCGTTTAGGTACTGCTGCAATCAAACCTGGTGTTACCCAGGGACTTGATGCCCAATTTTTACCTCAAGGTGCTTCTTTCTGTAGCTTTATTATCTGATATATCTGTTTGTGGAGCTTTACTAATTTGAGATGCTTCTGTATGTGTATACTATGAGAAATGGTTTAAGGATACTTGTGATTCCATGTAAAACCTGTTAAATCTGAAATTATCTGAAAGATGTGGATGCACTAGTCATCATATCTAAAGCTTCGAAATTTCTTTCATAGATTTGATATTACACTTAAAACATCTCTTTGTCAGAGTCATTTATTGATCACAGACCCCCTTCCATCTCTATCTCGACTCAGCCGATGTAATTATTTTTATAGTTGAACGGCGTGCAGGCACATTCCCTTCATATATTAGCTTCTTCCTTGTTCCTGTTAACCGCTTAGCAATAGGCATTCACATGAATTCAGGCAGACCTGGCCTTTGGGGTTCTGTTTAGAAATACTGGACTTAAATGTCTTTTATGATATTTTCACTCATATGTTTGTCTCCCAACTGACCTGGCTAATACTGTCACCTAGCACCTTTTATAGAAGAAACAAGTACTAGTAGTACAGTCACACATGAAGGGACCTGTGATCTTTATTTTGATAGTAGTTACTTGTATATTACTCTTTAGCTTGGGATGTGACATACTTTTTTTTTTTTTTTCATTTTGTTTTTTTATTATCTCATGCCACATTATTTCCTGTATAGATATGACTTTTAAGATTTATGTCCTATCTTAGCTATGTGATTGCTCATGTAGTTAGAGAATGCAAACTGTAAACTGCTAACTAAGATTCTCAATGGCTTTTTAGAATGGAGATCCATTAAGTGGCTATTGTTCCCTTCTATTGATGATTTGGTGCAAGCTGTGAACATTTTTTAAATTCTTTACTTCATATCCTCTAGTGGTGCCTTTGGATCATTATTGTAAAGCCCTTAAAGCTTGTTCCTTGTTAGTCTTAAGGTCACGGTAATAAGAGAAGGATATAGAATTTAATATGCTTCCTCTTCGAAGAAATTATTTTAACCTTTGCTACTCCCACTTGGGTCTACAAGTTGGGCTGTTTAAAATGTGTCGCTTGCAGTAAGACTTCATTTTTCCTCATTCCAGATAGTAAATAATTCTCAAAATATATAATATGAAGCAGTAACACTTTATGATCTGTCCCTTTATTCTAAGTCTTCAGACCATTAGACTTAAAATCGTATATTCCGTCGACAACAACTATGTACGTCCCATTCGTTGTTATTTATCATCCCCACTATTTTTGGGCTTGGTGGAGAAACTGGAAAAAGAAAAAGGAAAAATCCCCTGTTCATCCTAGAAAAAGAAGGTAAAGTACCAACAATACCTAGTAAGGTTTATCTTGAATGGGTATATACTCCCCTCATGTCTGTTTAAAAGGAAAACTAGTGTTTTAGGCCGGCAAACTAATTAAAAGATTAACCGCCATAAGCAACTATTAAATAGAAACCCCTAAACTATACAAAGAATTATATGTTAAAAAAAATTGACAGTTATTTATTTTGTCATAATATGTAGTTAATTATTTTGATAAAAAAAATTAAAATTAAATTATTATCTATAAACAAGTTAGCTTGGGGAGAGCCTACATTCTTATCTAAAATTATTAAAAATCTTGATAATTAGTTGAATTAGTTAATTTATTATAATATGATAAATATGACTGTGATTGCTGATTTGGCATTTGGTTGCAATAATTGAAAGAAAACAGCACCTGTACTTTAACCTGCATTTATTGATAAAATGCAATTCTCTTTGAATTTTATCATTTGTATACTTATTTGGGGTACGTAATATTCATTTTATTGAACTTTGTACAAACAGAAATGCTTAAGTACAGCTATACGATTATTAGGGGTATTGGATTTTTGTCTATTTCTCTTTTCCTTCAAGGTGGAATCTGCTAATTAGTTTTCTAGTTGTTGGACATCTTTTCTTTTGACAGAATGCTATTTTAATTATTTGATTTCAAGTATCTTGACAAAAGGTCTTGTGAATTTGATGATTAACGGAGTTATTAATTGATTTTATTGCTCATGGATCTTTTCAATGCATGTTTCTATTGATTTTCACAATCAGTAGAAGCTGCAAGAAATAAATAATTTTCAGTTCCTTTGATATATATCCCAGTAGACAAGCAATCTCATCTTCAAGGATCCAGCATTTTGTAAACGGCTATAATTTCTTTATATTTATATCGAGTTGATATTCTTCCGTAGAGGAATCACACACACGCACACACATGTATATGGACTCTACATTGTTTTTATTGTGTTTACATAGTGCTCGTTAAATTTGCATTTAATAATGCATTTAATTTTCAATAAAGGCAGGGAGAACCTTAGGATTGAAAAATTGGGCTACACCCTAAAGTATAGGCTAAAAATATTTTTTGTCGTTTCACTTTATAAGATTGGCTTAAATATAATTTTACTACACAAAATTAGCTAAAAAAAACTTAGCCCACCCCGAAAGCCCTACATTTCTAGTTTTGCCCCTGGGGTTCATTTGTGATAGTTCCTATGCTATTTTTCTTGAACTTGGAAATGAGTGCCAAACACGAGTGTCTGGTTCATTAAAAGTGTGCCAATTTACATTTAAAATGAAGATCTACACGCATTAGCCAATTCTAAACTGTAAAAGGGTGCTTGTGGCATATGAATGATTACTGAAGTATTCCTTTAAAGTTTACATTTTTGAAATCCTTTCATAGGATTAATGATGGGCTAAGATAATTTTATTTTAGATGCCTCTGTCGTTTCCTAAGAGATTTCTTTGAAGGACTATTCAGATTTCTTAACTCAACATTTATAAAATTATTAGTTTAGGCCCTTATATATTGCAAACTTCTCTTACCTACATGATCTTTTCTGACTAGTGAGTGAAGGGAAGAAATTATTTGTTAACTCATTCCATCACAAAAGATATGATTGTGTTAAATATGACCTTGAATATGAAGTTGCAGTGGGATAGCCAAAGGTGCGCTATCATGACTCTGGAACTACAGTCATATAATTGTTAGAAACAAACTGCTGCCCAAAAGATGACAGTTTCTAGATTTATGGGTGTATTTGTATTATTTTTAATGCTAGACGATTGTTCAATTTACAATCTTCATCTGTGTGACCAAGGGGAATGGGTTTCTTTTAAAGAGCCTCTTGGATAACTCCGTTTTTTATTTGACGAGGCCTGCAGTAGTTGAAAATGAAGTCATGGAATTAAACTGCTTGCTGCTTAGCTCCTTTCCAACCACTCACATTTCTTCTCACACATTTGTTGTTTATCTGGTTGTTTCATAGTTCCGTGGTTTTTCTTTTTTCTTTTTTAAAAGACAATTCTTGATACATCAATTATAAACATGAGATGCTGTTGCAGTCTTTTCACAGTCAATTATAAACTTAAAAAATGAATTGTTGTTGCAGTCAATGATACACTGTAATGCAGGTACAGCGGCAAATATTGGTGAGAGTTCTTGTGAGGAACCATCCGCTGGATGCAATCTCCCCTTGAATGGTGCAGAGTGGGTGGACCTCTTGGTTAGAGAAGTAATAAATGCTTCAAATGTAGAGGATGCTAAGACGCGTGTGTCGCGAGCACTCGAGTTACTGGAGAAGTCCATTTTTGCACATGCAACTGCATCTGCCCAAAATATGCAGAAGGTGTGTTCTTTTATGTTAGTGGTTGCTCATTTAGCTTGTGTGCTGAATCCTATATATGCTTTTAGTGTGGTATTATATACAATGTTTTTTCTTTTTCTTATATAATACTATCCAACTTAAAAAAAAACACCAATACCGTTCTCCTACTACTTTCTTTAATTTTCATGAGTGTCATGTTTATAGGAGAACATGGTGCTAAAGCAACAGCTGGAATCACTTATACAGGAAAACACCATTTTAAAGCGAGCAGTTTCCATCCAGCATGAGCGCCAGAAAGAGTTTGAGGAAAGAGGCCAGGAGTTGCATCAGTTGAAGCAGCTGGTTTCTCAATACCAGGAGCAGCTGAGAACTCTTGAGGTCAGATTCACAAATTAAAAGTCTTAGAGCATGTATACTCTAGGTTATATCATTCCTTGCTCTAATCATAGTAAAAAGGTGAACTGGACTAAACTGACCTTGCACCTAAACCATGGTTCAGAGACAGGTTTTTTCATCTTAAAAAAGTCAAACTCCAAGTGAACTCCTTTCCCCTCAAGAAGTGTTAATTCCTATCTTCAGATGGTAATATTTCTCAGAGCAATGGAGTTTCAAATACTGATCCTTTTATTCTCAATGGAGAATGGAAGTAATCATAATTTCAACATTTTCTAATTGAATATTACATATAAGATGATTAAATTAAGGCATTTCAAGTAAATTTAAAATGACTTCAATTAATGCAGCCTAGGGGATGTAGCTGTAATAGAAATTTAAAAGCATGAACTAATACTGTATCCAACATTGTTTCACACATATCATCCTATCTACCGACTATGCTTTCAGATGCAATGTGAAGAGGGAGAGAACCAATTGGCGTATATTCTTTAGATTTTTTAAAACGTTTCTTTAATGAGGGATATTTTCAATGCCACCTTTTTTCCTTCTCCAACCTTTGTAATCTATTGAGAAATATTTGGAACGGTTGTGCTGCATGTACATCACCATTTACAGATTGGTGTACATACACACAATGTGTTGAGATATGATTGGGTGGTAATTTCTTCAACCAAATAAAAAGAAAAAAAATCTTTTATTCTCTTATTGACACTTCATCTATCTGTAACTTCTTATGTAGAAGTAGCATTACTCTATTTGGAATCTGTTGTTTCTTTGGGCTGTTATGAAACTTCAATAAGCGTGGTGTTGCTTTTCCATTGACTACTTCTGACACTTTATACTGCTCAAACTTTATTATGTTCACCAATACCTGAATGCTAAAATCTGTCATCACAAGAATTCTCTGTTGAATATTCCCGTGCGATAATCACCGTTTTATCTTTTCATCAGGTCAATAATTATGCTCTGGCAATGCACCTCAAGCAGGCTCAGCAGAGCAACTCGGTACCTGGGCGTTTTCACCCTGATGTGTTTTAGTCAAACTTTTCATATGTATTATGTATCCTCTTCCTGCGTGTTTAGTACAATTAAACGGAAGAAAATCCAAAACAGTTTTTACTGGTTTGCCTATCTTTAGTTGGAATATCTAGTGTGGATGATAATATACTGTTTGTGCGTGCTGATTGATAGTCAAAGACATGTATGAACTATCTTTTAGTTCTATTTGCTTCATTAATAAATGATTTTATGCTTATAGCAAGAGACATTAATAGTTTCTTGTACTTTTACATAGGTATTCCTTTATCTTCTTTTCCTAGCTTGCTAGCAACATTTTTCCATTGCAAAGTGGAAGGTATGCATTACTCTTGTAGAATCTAGCATCATTGGTGTTACAAGCAACTAGGCGTGTGTGGTAGAGAACGGTCGTGTTGAAGAAGATATGAATCTCATAGTCGATTTAATATTAGAGCTTTTGCTTCTAAGCTTCTCCCAAGTTCTTATTATCTTCTTCGTCGTTGGAGCAGAAAAAGTTTTCAGATTGTCATAGAAGTTTATTCATTCATGGAAGAAAAACTAGTTCTTAGTAATACTGATGATGTCATCATTGATTCGATATCAGGTTGCCTGATTTAATGCTTTTTATGGTAGCATCAAGTCATCAAGATTCATACTTCCAAAAATTATTGAACAGACAAAATAAAGTCAACTCTGCCATTATAATCTTTTATAATCCGAACACTGACTCTAGATTTAAGATCTATAAATGCCAATGATAAAATAACTACAAGTTAAATAAAGGATATTTGGTTTAAAGTCAAGTTGTGTCAAATACTGTGCATCAAATATTCTGAATGTCTAAAACTATGACCTTGAATCCCACATCAAAGATGAATCAACGCATTTAAGTGCATTACCCTTCAATGGGAACAAAATGCATTACAGAACTTTTAATAACAAATTGATAAACAGTGACGTGTTTATGTGAAAGTAAATATTTTTCTAATGTATATAGCTTAGATAAGAATCTTCACTTCGGTACCTTGAACTGAACTTGAAAACTCAACTCACAAAATTTATTGGGTGATCGAGTCTATTCATGTCGAGTCGAGCACACGGTTTAAGAAAGTGAAACAAGCCTTGTACCAGTTTTCATCATTTTCTTGAACTCAACAAAATTAACCATGCCATCTCCATCTATGTCAACCTTCCTAATCATCTCCTTGCAATATTCTAACTTATTACCTTCGGTAAACCCTAAAGAAGACAACACTAAACCTAATTCTTCCACTGTTATCACCCCATCTCTATTTCCGTCAAATATATCAAAAGCCTCTTTCCAATCCACACTCTCTCTTTCTTCCTCTTCCTCTTCCTCTTCATCTCTACTCGACTTTGAGTCGAAAAGCTTGCAGAACTCGTCGAAATCAATCAAACCGTCTCCATTTGAATCAATCTTTTCAACCATATCTACAACATCTTTCTTTGTAGCAGAAATTCCAATACTTTTGAGTGATTCTTCGAGCTCTTTCTTCGTTATAAACCCATCATGGTTCTTGTCAAAGGTAGCAAAGACATTTTTGAGCTCATTCTTATTGCTTCTTGTACAATTCTTGAGCTTGTTTTCAGACATGGATCTACTATTGGTTGAAGGAGTTTTGTGAAGGAAAAATTGGATATTCCATGCAAGAAATTTCTTTCTTGTGGGGTTGGAAACTGTAGAGATTAGGCCAATGATGAAGAGAAGAAGAAATAATAGTAACATGGTCATTGACATCATCGTCTTCTGCTGGTTTGATTTAGCAGAGAATAATGTTATGAAAATGACATGAATGAAAGACCAAAAGAACAAAAAATATTTTCTTGAGAGGAAAGTCTTTGAATATAAAGGGCAAAAATGTAGGATGAAAAGAAAGTTGTAGAGGCTGATCCCATAATGTGGGTGAAAATGGTAGGCTATCGACAAGAAAGGATAGGTAAAAATTTCACATGCCGTGTCTTTGATTACAAAATACTCTCTCCGACTCATAAATATATATTTGTTTTTCTTTTTTGTTGTTCCAAATTATATGTCATTTTTCTTGTTAAGATTATAATTGATTTCTTAGTTTTCTAATGTACTCATATTTAGTTTGTCGTGTACTTATCAACAAATATGAAATACTCTTATTTAAACAATTATTTAATATAGGGGTATATTAGAAATAAATGTAAGATTTTTTTTAATTATATTATTTACATTTTTCTTAATTGGTGTGAAAATGGGAACGGGACTATCTTTGTAGGACTGAGGAAGTAATTTTTTTTAGATACAGTGAACGGATGCTTGTTTGATATATTAATGGTAGATTACAACTTTCTAGTTTGTGTCTCATCGCGACACGAGATTTAAAACAATATTTATAATATTAATCCTCATTATTTAGAGATTCAAGTCAAATATTAAAAGTTTGTAATTGGATTAAACCTTTAATAACTTAGTTTTGATGGCCAATTCAAATGCAAAATATTTTTCAAACATAAATAAATTCAACAACAATATATTATAACTTGCAAATGATTCAAAACTAATTTATGAAGATGATCGATACAAGAGTTTTGACTCTTCGTCTGCACGATGATTTATATTATAACCATAATTTCTGGTGATAGTGGATTCAAAAATAAAAAAATGAAAATTTCCACTTTACTGCTCATCATAGCCCATTTTTTTTTAAATAAATAAGTTTATATTTCTCTAACAACACAATCTTTCTTACTAGTAACATGTTACTCTCACTGTCACAATTATATAGGCTTATTTCGTTTTTCACACGGATTAATAATGCTTCTTTAATGTCATTGGGAAATTAATTTTTGTCAAGATTTTTCATAATTTACTCCTATTTAATTTTCAGTGTGTAAAACTAAATTATTGTTGGAACTAATAAAGAAGAAGAAATTATGAAAATTAATTAGATTTGTTCCATGTTTCCCAAANAGTAGGAAATGTGTGCATTTGAATGATTTCAAAAGGTTGGCATATTAAGTAGTGAAAATTGTATAAGAGTATATTGGTAAAGGTACACAACAAAATATTCTACATTAAGAAAAAGGAAACTCAGCCTATATAATTGAGACAGATGGAGTATATTAAACTTTGTGGATAGTTTTAGACTGAAGTCCCCTCGAAGATGAATGTGGAATTCATTTGTAAAATTAATTTACTTTTATATAAATTATTTATTTATGGGTATTAGTTGTTTCATTGTTATATGTGATGTAATATAAAATATTTATTTTGAAAACATTGTTGGAAAATCGTGCAATTAATTATGAACCCTAGACCGAGAGTAATGGTTTTCAAGTACTGTCTTGTAAATCCAAATTAGATCTAGACATTGAAAATAATAAATTATAGGATCCACAACTTTTTTTTAATAATATCTTGCATCAACTTTTATCAAAATTTACTAAAAATCTGATTTTATTCCCCACCAAATAAGGGCATGCACTTATTTAGCTGCTCTATTTGAGTCCTTAGACAAAGAAGTGGGTGCAATGTAACTTGTACATGTATTGAACACGGTTTAATAAGTAAATACCTTATGGATCGATCAATTAATATCGGATATAAAGAGTAGTTGAGCTAGAATCAACTAAAAATAATGTTAGTTGTACATTATTCTTTGACACATTCCTTGACATTCTCATATGTGGAAGAAACCTGGATAGTGATGTGATGGTTGTAGTCAAAATCAACTGTGTCAATGTAATCACATGGAATAATGTAAACCTTGATGTCAAGTACGATATACAAATAGCATGGTTGATCAACTAATTATCCTACATCTCGAGAAATATACAATGACTTTTAGATATATTGCAAGTACTTCTAATTTAAACTATGAAAAATTGAAATATGAAATGATAATATTAATTTATTATAAGAACAAACCACCACTATTTAGTTGCTTATAATATTGATATGTGAAATTGGAATATATTTATAACTTCTAAAAAGTCGTGTGTATAAACTGAACATTGACCCAATGCTCCGGCATGATTCATGAGTCTATGACTTGGTTGGATCAATGTCCGAAGTGAATTTGATAACTATACATTGGGTTAATCAACGTTGATTAATAAAAATTTCAAAAAATTTCAAAATTAGTGTTTTTACATCTGCAAGCTTGATATCAAGCTCAATTTTTCTCACACGAAGTCATACCATTTAGATGTGGATCAAATTAGAGTGTTAAAATAGTTCGACTAGTTAAGTCTATGGTGATTAGGATTGCGATAAACCTAGCGGGCACCTAAATGGGACCAAGGTTTTCGAGTCATTGTTGTGAGTGGGTCAAACTAATACGAGTTGATAATTCGATTCGTCCAATCTATTTATTCTTACACATACATCAACATTTTACACTTCTAAATAGACATGAGTCAATTCATCTCCCATAATCAACCAAATTAATCCAAATTAACACATCGACCGATTGAATCTACTTATTTTGACACCACTAAATCAAGACTTTACTTCCGATTGAGGTATACGCATCCTTCTAGCTTAGCTCAATTAGATAAATTTTCAAAAGTGTTAAAACTAGGGCTGTACATGGTTCGGTTCGGTTCGGTTCGAACCAAAATTTTCGGGTATTTAATAAATGGAATCATCGGGTCCAAATATAATTATGGAACCGTTAGGGTTTGGTTCGGTTCGGTTCGATTTGATTTCGTACCATAATTATTTTTTTAACATATTTCTAATGGTCAACGATCGGTGGTTGTGGTTGGAAGTCACGGCTTCGATGGCAATTGGAGAGGGGAAGTCGAACTCGACAGTCGTCGGCTTCAATTTGGGCATGTGGTAGTAGGTTTTCAATTTATCAAATGATTTGGAGTCAGTGACTCAGTGATTACCGAATGAAAGTATGAAATTGGAAAGATTAGGATAAAAACTTAAAAATATCTAGATCTTGGATTAAGAATGAAATTAATAATTGGACAAAAAATTAATTAATTTAATATAAAAAAATTTAAAAATTATTTAAATTCAATTCTTCTATTTTGGGTCTAGAACCGAAAATTAAACTAAACTCGTTGGTTCTCGATTCAGATACTCGTTCGAATATTTAACTTATGAAGAATTATTCAATTCGATTCGGGTCCGATTCGATTTAGAAGTTTTGTTCACTCTAGTTAAAATATTATGTCAACCCCTCGAAACATCTAAAAATACACTTTACTATTCTCATAGCAAAGTACACATCGGTCATAAATCTACACGCACGATTTTACTCGCTTGTTTTGACTGCCATCTGGCACTAATGAAGGCCATCCAACGGCTTCCTAAGCGAGTAGGTTTCATCTAATGAAATGTATGTACTATTGACAAACACGATTCATGCTGCTCAAAAGACGTGACTTCTGACACAAAAGTCAAAAAATCCAAAATGTACAATTTTCTGAAGCATGGAACACCACACATGTTATAATCAGACAATAATATCATGTGCGTAGATCTGCCAGTAAATAATGTACACGTGTACGGCAACCTCGTTTCTAGAGCCGTAGATTCCGCATAAGATTCCTCCCCTTTCGAATTTTATAATTTTTTTATGGAAAAATTCCAAATTCCTCATGTCAGTATAATTAGTTGAGAACAAGTTGTCATGTGATCAATTGTCATTTTTTGTTTTAAAAATGAGTTGGGATTTGTTTTCAATGAAAATGAGTGGATGGGGAAGATAAGTTTTAATGTCACGTTAGGTGTACATGATGCTAATAAAATATTGATATCGTGTTAATTTAATTGGACGATAGTTAATCTTGACAGTAACAATTATTGATACATCCAACTTTTGTGTATCTAAATTTGCCCTATGGAGGAGGACATACTTAATTTATTTACTGCTTAAAATCCTCAAGTACGTAACTATCCATAATATAAATCAAAATAGTAAATGAAGGACTAGTTAATTGTATAATGTGTCGACTGTTGCAAAATTGGTCGCAAGATAATGACAATAATGACATAGGAAGAACAAAAGAAGAATACCAAAATTTATGTGGAAACCTAAAATGGGAAAAAAATATAGTTCAATTAAGATCTAAAACTTTCAAGGTATTGTATTAATAATATGACCTCAATATAGATCGTGGAGAATATATACATGCCCTAAAATCCAAGTTGTAGATAAATAAGAACTATGAAAACGCATTAAAACGCGAAACGGGCTAAGGTCGGATAACCCTGTAGCTTGAGCAGCTAGCCAACGAACAACAGGCTAGCGAAAATGCAGCTATGCCATCATCCGAGTGCCAGACTAGTGCCAAGTCTCAGAAGAAAATACAATGACGCCTCTCAAGCGGCCAGCTAACGATATGCTAGCGAAATTACGGCCACGAATCTCAGATTCATCCAATGACTTATTCAAACTCCATTTCCCAATCGAAACTCCAATCTCAATGTAATTTTGATCCCTTCATAGCCAATTCAACTAAAATTCTAATTTCTCAATAAAATTTGGATCACATTACAACAAATATCCATATTGAACCAAATTTTAATACAAGGAATTCAAAAAATATATCTCCAAATAAACACCACTCCAACTCTTCTAAACAAGCCCCAGTGAGCTAAATCAATAACAAACACCAATTAAATTCAAGCAATACTCAAAATTAGTAATGAAAAGTGGTTTTGCCATCCTATCCAGTATGCTTATTCTTGGTATCTACCTTACTCACTACAATATCACCACGAATAATCACATTACGCACAAAATGATACGTCACATCAATGTACTTAGTTTTCTCGTCAAACATCTGATCCCCAGTTAGAAAGATAGCACTCTAACTATCACAACATCTCAACCACATAACCTCCTTGCATGCTTGTGTGATGGTCATGTACTCTGCCTCTGTTGTAGGTAAAGCTATTATATTTTGCAAAGTAGCTTTCTAATTGATATCACAGTCTCCAAAGGTAAACACATACCTTATAAGCTATCTCCTCTTATTTTCCCTGCATAATCTGAATCCACATACCCAATGACTCCATATGTATTTCTACCAAAATGCAAGCAAGCATTAGAAGAGTCCCTCAAGTATCTGAATATCCACTGCACTATTTCCAATGTTCCTTGTTAGGATTTGTCATGTATCTAATAACTGCACTGACTACATGTACAAATCATATCATACATAAACAAAACAACTGCAATAAGAAACCCGGGACATATAATCATTGTCTTCATCTGATTGAGAACACAATCTAAATGATAATTTCATCAAATTTCATGTGTTTTTTTTTATTTAATGACTCAATCTCCTCCTCTAGTTGTGATTTTTTATTTTCACGTAAATTTTGGTGTTCTTATTTTGTTCTTGCTTAATTCATTATTGTCATTATCTTATTATCAATTCACAACATCGACCAAGTTTAATAACTAGATAGATCTTATTCTATTAATTATCAAGGTAAATTTTATTTTACAAGTGCATAATTTATTAGCTAGCTGAAATGTATGTCTACTAGACAGACATTAGAATTAGATATTTTTACGTAACTGTTCTAACGAGTTTTAAGAAAAATTTGAAAATTATTTATTATTATCTCCATAACTCATGGATGATAATTGATAAGTATATTTTATATATTTACCTAGACTCATAAATTTACTTAATATTTAATTATTTGGACGGATATATACTTATATTAGTGTTATATTGTGTTCATAGGTTAAACCCTAAATTTGGAGGTAATTGTTGTAAAATGAAAGAAGTTTGGTATTAAAAGGATTGAAAGATGGAATATTCGAGTATCGGGATTTTGAAATGAAGAAAGGTGGCTAAGAATTTGAAGAGGAAAATGCAGATGAATCAAGATGGTATGAAAGTAACAATGAAGATGTGAAGTGATGGATGAAAAATCAAAAGGTCAAAGAAGTGAAACGAATAACCTACATGCTGAGAATTGAGGAAATTAGTGTATAAAATTTGGTAAAATATCTCCACGAAAAAATTAATTTACCACTGGAAAGTTAATACAATTTGGATTTCAACATAAAAAAGTGAATTACAATATGAAGTTGTAGATAAAAATTATGCGCGTTTGAAGTTCAATCGTCGGAGCAGAATGCACCTCTCCATAGGGAGCTGGTTGGATCCTGAAGTTAGGCGCAGTGTTTCATTTTGGCCTTGGCATGCTATCCAATCCTGATAGGTTAAACACTTTTGTGGCTATGATTTTGATGAAACCTTATATTTTTTATTAATTACTTATATTTTTATTTAATTCTTATTTTTGGGGTTGAACATATATTACTCCTTTGTTCCATTTTGCTGATTGGCCAATATTCGAACGCGTTTGTAATTTATATTGTTTTCGAGAGGTTCAATATAAATAAGCATGTGGTAATAAACAACATAGGGTCCCATAGTAGATTGAGATATCATTATACTTTATGAAATCATTATGTGCTAATCTTTGTGAATTAATGCATATTTATATCTTCGTAATTTAATTAGATATAATTAAATTCACATACAAGTATAAGATTCATTGATTCGAGAGAGGTTGTTGATATAATTTGAAAATAAATTTTCAAAATATGCAAGAATTATATATGACGGGTAATTGAAAATTAAATTAGGTTTAAAATGGTGAATTTGAGATCCTAGTGTATTTTGTGATTTGATTAATTTCAAGACTTTACTTGTTTATTTTTAATTGCTTATTTGATTAGATAAGTAGATATATAGCATGAAATAACTCTTAAAAATTAATAGTGTGTATATTTCTAGAATTAGGGTTGGATTTTAATTAAATTAAAATTTGTATATAATCATTCATCGTGGATTCAACACTCTTCTCATTATTATATTACTTGTTATTGTTGGAATTTGATTTTGAACTATTGAAATTTGGTTAAGTAATAAAACCAAAATTTGAAAAAAGTGATTTTAGTATCAATTTCGGCCAAATATCCGGACTTGGTCCAATAGTCACAAAACTAAATAAACCAATTTGTTCTACTCATGGAGTAGATCGTCTGGTATATTTGGAATCTCAAAATCTACTCTGGATGAATGAGAAATTACGGTCCAAAATTGGGAAGAAAATAGAGGAATTTGTTTGAAAAATTGACTAAGGTTGTTGCTAGCTTATGGTTGGGCTGACGCTCGAGCAACATATCAGCGACCGACTAGCGAAAAAGTCATTATTTTTACGCTCGAGCGAGGTGATGACGATAGGCTAGCGATAGTGAATGGTGCAACCTTTGGCAAGAGTTACTTAGATTGGGACGCAATATTTCATTCACAACCCCTCATCCTGTATGTAGAGGACCATTTGGATGTCCCTTTTGCATTCCATATCATATTTGTATTGAGCATTGAATAAAAACTCTTGCAAATCACTTCCAAATTCATTCAAAACATTTTTCTTCTTTGTAGAGAGAAACTCCGTCTAAGCTCGTTGTAACATGTGGTTTGAAGTGCTTCTACCACAAGTTGAATCTGTTGTATGTTGGGAGATAAGTGCAGTGAACCGTGAGCATCGTTGCGAGGCAATTTTGTTTTAAGAAAATAGTGAAATCACTTGCCTCAAATTGTTCTTGTTCTTCTTCGTCACTTCTTGTTTTTTGATTTTTCGTTTGTAGTTTACATACTACATTTTCAACTACATTTATAGTATTTAATCATGCTCCTGCGCATTAAACTTTGTTTTTGGTTTGTTCGATATACAACAACCCTTTCACCCGCACTTATATTATCTCGCATTGCCAACAATTATCAATCAGTTCACTTGTATGAAAAAATTGACAATAATATCTTGTCAATAATATCATATAATCCATGAAAAATAATTCTAAAAACAAATGATTAATTGCTATCAAACTTCTGTAAAAGAGAAATGTAAAATTTGTCACTCTATTTGATTGAGATGTTTTTTGGCCTTTCTTTTCCTTTTTTGTCTTATTTTATTTTTCATTTTGTGAGTTTTAATAACAACAAGAATCTCCTTAATTTATGTCGTGCACCTACTCCATTGGACCGACTAAATATTTTGTTTTATTTTTTTCCCTCGATGGCTAGAGATTAGGCATTATGTTGGTTGTTACATGCTAGGCACTATATTGTCCTTTTCATTGACTGTTTTTGTACCAACAAATTGGTGAATAATAATTCATTTTCCATATATACCTTTTTTATTTTATTTATAATAGTCAGTTTTTAACAAATTACGTCCCCGTCTGGCCTCGTTAAAATTATAATACATTTTTCTCTCTTTTTTTTAATCATACATTCCTCAATAAAATAATATTATACAAAAATAGAAAACTTTTCCTTCTTTTTCAACTACCAATTCTAAAAAATAAATAAATAAATAAAATAATGGGGCCAAACGGAGGCTACATGTATTTTTGTCATTTACCTTTAGAAAATTATATACTGGAACATTTCTTAATATGCTAATCTTGCTTCAAAAAGTTAATTAGAGTTATCTTGCCACTTTTTGTGGTATACATCCTTTAAAACTCATATTTTCAAACTAATTTACATTCATACGTTCTTCCCTAAAATAATTATGTAGGTGAACTTATAATTTTATTTTTTTATTTTTTACTTTTTAACTCCACATTCTTCGAAACTACACTTTTAAAGAAATCTAATTTTTTTTAAAAAAAAAAAATTTAATCAAACATGCCTTATACAAGTTCTTACCAAATATATAAGATTATTCAGCATACAAATAGATAAATAGTCATTTAAGGTAATCCATCAATAAATTAAGAAATAAGGGAATATTCATTTAAGATAATCAATCAAAAAGATCTAGGTAAGCCAAATTAATATTTAGTTCAGTAGATTATGGAGAAACAAAATTTATAGTAAACCTTGTTCTATTAATTTTTTTGTCATCAACAAAATGCCCAAGAATCTTGGGACTGGGGGACTAACCTTAATCAATGTCACATGATGACTTAATTAACATAAAATTATACAATGAATCTATTCAAATAGGTCTACCTTTAGGTATATATTTTATTTTAAGAATTTTCACCCACCATTAATTTTTCGTATAATTTTGCACTTAGAACTAATATTCAAGAAGTAACTATGTTGCGCTCGAAGTCTATATATCAAGCGGCATAACACAAATATATAGTTCCTTCATTGTAGAAGAATTTTATAATGTTTATCTTTATGTTACACGATCTATAAGTTACGTGTAAATTTTTTTCACAAGGGCTACTGTTCGTGCATTGACATGCTGAACTAGACATTATTGTGACTTCAAATCACGATTAGGACATGTTCATAGTAAAAACTGAATAATATGTATAATTTAGTGTATCAAACGTGTCGTTAAGTAATGACAAACTAAATTGATTGAGTTGTCACAACTTAAGAATGATGGTATAGGACATTGAACAAACTCTCCTAAACAAATAATAGCTGGCATGTATACATCAAATAGCTGGTAAGTTTCCACATTTTCAACATCATGTCTGTCCTTGCATAGAAATCCTCTTTAGATGCATCCATCATTTTTCAACAAAAGTGGCAATTTCATTTGGTCAAAATTTAACTCTCCACTTTTATTGCTTCATTTTTACATAAAATATATTTTAGAAAAATTAAAATAAAATGAAGAATTATGTCATGTTTACTTGGTCTAAAATCAACAGCTCTGATTTGGTAGTATAGATGGACAACTCAACATATCCACAAGGGGAACATGTGCACCTAACACCACTATACTTAGTCAAGACTCAAATAGTAGATATTTGTCCATGTCATGCATGACTTGACTTAAACATGACTCGTGTTATATTTATATATATAACTATGACTTAGCTACTCAAATCATTAGCTTATAATGTTGTCTATGATTAATGTTAGTCCTAATCAACGAATTTGAATTTTATTATAAAAATTTGTCATTTCTTGAGCTGATTAGAGACTAAACAAAAACACCGAGTACAAGACCTTGATCCTAATCCTATTATTGATCAACTTAGGTAATTAATTTGACAAAAGCATGTTTGAGAAGCAAAGTCGATGCCCATCAAGAATTTAAGAATCCGACCACAACCCATTAATGAGAACCCAATCGACGCCTACCATAAAGTTTAACTAACTATTCCAACCTGTAAGTCAAACATTCAAAGACATGGAAACTCAATAAAGGAAACTCGGCAAAACTTTCAATTCAGAATAACACCAACTATTAATTTTCAAACGTGTCAACTAATGCGACCCTAACAAGAATCAAAGATATTCTCTAAGTAGGTGTATGATCATCATAATCAAGGGAATAAAAAGTTTGACCAGACAAATAATTACATCCTAACCAATTGTCGACGAAAATTATACAAAAGTACCACATAATTATTCACTTCATGTACATTAACGCTCACACATAATTCCTAAAATTATATAAAATACTTTCAAAATACTCCATCTTAACTATTAAACTTAGAATCGACAATTACATCACCTAGTTGTCCAATAATTGAACTATTTAACTAACCTTCAATTTCACAAATATCACGTGTTTCAAGTAACAAACATCGGTAAACCAGTATCTTTACGTGATTTCGATGAAACATGTTTTAAATTACTTCAATAATTTTCAAAGTACCTTTTATATAATTTCTACAATAATAATTCTACTTGTACAAACAAATTTGACATAAAAGGTTAACAAAAGCCACATGGCGTCCCCCTCTTGGGGGGAGGGGGGTGCGGGGCGCTTGCGGCAGGCACAAGTAGCACAACTCTTTCTACAATCAATGATTTTTTTGGTTCCTTGTACACAAGATATTATCGTACCATATCCACTCATATCCTTCCACGAAACAAACATGCCACGTCGGATCGCTTAATTAAAATCACCAATGACACATTATTTATTGATTGATCTAATTTAAAATAAATTTCCTTTTCAATTAGTTCCACAAAAAATCACTAGCCGTCAGATTACGTCACAGGCCTTTGGATCCACGTGTAACAATCAAAACCGACGCCTTCGAGTTTTGAATTCAACCCGTCTAACCGCCCAACTCTTGACCTGGATACACGTCAGATCATTAATTATTGTTGTTACACGACAAATTGCATAATTGGACAAATAGTAGAATCCACTATTTTCGTTTCCCAATAATTATACACCACGTGTCCTAAGTATGTTTAATTATCCATAATTGTAGAATTATGTGACAATTAAAATTCAATTTTAGATTTCTTGGAGCACTCATTGGCTTCTAATTTTAATAATTTAATTTGTGGGGTCAATGTCATTTTGCGTAAAAATAAAAAATATAGACTAATGAATGCATCCGAATAAACAATTTAATCATTAAGATTTGATTTCTATGATTGGCACTTGATTTTACTTTTTGGTAGGTGACGACTTTAATTATTTTTCGAATGTGATCCATATGACGAGTAGCTTTCACGAAACTTGAATTTCCCATCATGAAGCCCAAAATTATTGTTCATTGATTTGTTGTTGTCTACCACTAGAGAAAATGCTTAAGGATATGAAAAATAAAAAAGAAAAAAGGTGTTCTAAGCAAGTCGCACCATTCTTACAAAGCTACGACCACCTTTAAATATATGTGAAGGATATTTTGTACCACGTATGTGGACCTGAGTCCCCGGCCAAGTTTAAAACGTGTTGTTAGGATTTTATCAATTTCTTTTTCATGTTACAAGGATCCAAGCTTAACAATTAAATAGGGATGGGCATATTTTATTTTATTTTATTTTTCTGGAATAGGATAGAATCGGTAGATTCGGTTTCGATTCCTTTACTAAATTAGTCGATTTTGGTATTATGCATCGAGATTCAGTTTGTTTCGGTCAGATTCTTGGTACTGTCTTGAGAATCAATATTGAATTCTATTTTCTCGAATTTCTCTCTTCGCTTGCACTAAGATGTACCAAACATTTGAACACTAAATCATGCAACTGTAACATAATGGTTGATATAATTCTTGACAAAATGTCACATGTTATCATATTATTGTACTGTTTAAAACACATTCAATTTTTTCATTCAATTATATCTTGCCAACATTCTTTCAATCAAAACATCTGTTAACATTTTTTTGTCAATGTGGCTTTACCCTTAAACACTAGACTTCAAAATTATCTCACATTAAAATTCTATTTTTCCATATACTTTTCTTCTTTCCTTTTTAACAAAATATAATGGGTAATCAAAATTCAAATCTAAATAGTTTTATAACTACTTTATAAATTCAATAGGAAAAATATATTTCAGTTCAATATTTCATAATAATTCAAATTTCTCGTTGTTTCCAAAGTGATCAACTATCAAGAATCAAGATCCTTGAAAATTACTAAAGATAATCAGATTATAAATATTATATGTATTTTAATATATATTGTTATATGAATTTTCTTAAGAATTAATTTTCATTCGAGACTTTACCATTTATGCTATGTTTAATGGTTTATCATTTCTTTTGTCTTTATGAGCTGATCTTGAATTTTGGAGTGAATTTTTGTTTCGGATCTTTTTAATTGATTTTTTGTACTGTGAGATTATAAGAATGACAGTAATTTTATACTTTTTTTTTTCAATAAACAAGTAATTTTATGTTTTATTTTTATAATTTTTTAATATAATGGATCGAATCAAAATCGATTGGTTCAATTCCATTTCTAAACATGATCGTATTAATAACTTCAACGAAAAAACAACTTAAATTGAAAACATTAGAAAGAAAAATCCAAAATGATGAGTAGTTAGTTTCATTTTGGACTAGCCTGTCGTGGATCCGACGTGGCAATCAGATCGACAGTTGAAAAATCGACGAAATCAAGAAAACGCCTTCTTTTCCACGGTTGGATTACGCGTAAAAACAACCTATAGAAGAAACCGAGGGGTTGGAGTTAAGGGTAGTTAGGGGTACCCCCTGAATCATCAGCCATGGTGCCTCTGTCAAATTCAGTTTACAGTACCAAGCCTCCCACCACTATAAATTCGCCATTTCTCAAGCATTCTTCATCATTCAATTATCCATTTACTCTTCATTTTCAGAAAGAAACTAAGTCAAGGTTCTTTCTTTCTCGTTTCCCGTGTTCTTCACCTAATTTCATTGTCTGTTACAAGGTAAAAGTTTGTACTTTTGTTCATGTTTCGGGTCTGATTGAGGTGGGCTTCTTATGATTTTGTGAAATAAGTTGATTAATGAAGTGTGTGTGTGAAATTTTTTGCAGCGTAGTGAAGTAGAATTTGATAAAGTTAAAAAAGCCATGACGATCAAGCCAGCTGTGAAGATTGCAGATCGGAAACTGGTGGTGAAGGACAGGACTTTATTGAAGAATTTGCCGGACAATGTTATAGCCACTTCCGGCGCGGCGGAAGTGGCTGTGGAGGGGGTGTTTTTGGGGGCGGTTTTCGACAAAGAAAACAACCGGCAAGTGGTGTCGCTTGGGACACTGCGGGATGTACGTTTCTTGTCGTGCTTTAGGTTCAAGTTATGGTGGATGGCCCAGAAAATGGGGGACAAGGGCCGTGATATTCCATTGGAGACACAATTTTTGCTCTTGGAAACTAAGGATGGATCTCACTTGGAATCAGATATTAATGGCGATGATGAAAATAAAGTTGTTTATACTGTGTTTTTGCCCTTGATTGAAGGTCCCTTTAAGGCTTGTCTGCAGGGGAATGATCAGGATGAACTTGAACTGTGTTTGGAGAGTGGGGATTCCGACACCGTTGGATCATCTTTTACACATTCGGTATACATCAGTGCCGGAACTGATCCATTCGGGACCATATACGAGGCGATCCGGGCCGTGAAATCCCATCTCGGGACATTCAGGCTGAGGCATGAGAAGAAATTGCCTGGAATTGTGGATTACTTTGGATGGTGCACTTGGGATGCATTCTACCAAGAGGTTACTCAGGAGGGAGTCGCAGCCGGGCTCGAAAGCCTCGAGGCCGGTGGGACCCCTCCGAAGTTCGTGATCATAGATGATGGATGGCAATCAGTTGGTACAGATGAGGAGAAGGAAAAGAAAGAACAAGAGCAGGCATCCCTGCTGAGGCTTACCGGAATTAAAGAAAACGAGAAATTTCAAAAGAAGGACGATCCCTCAGTGGGGATCAAGAACATAGTCAACATTGCGAAAGAAAAGCACGGATTGAAATACGTTTATGTGTGGCACGCAATCACCGGTTACTGGGGTGGGGTTCGACCTGGAGTGAATGGGATGGACGAATATGGATCAGCTATGAAGTATCCGACGTTGTCCAACGGTGTCCTAGCTAACGAGCCGGGGTGGAAAACTGATGCAATTGCACTGCAGGGGTTAGGTTTAGTGAACCCAAAAAATGTGTACAAGTTTTACAATGAATTGCATAGCTACTTGGCTGCTGCTGGAATAGATGGTGTGAAGGTGGATGTGCAATGCATCTTGGAGACCCTCGGGGCCGGTCTTGGGGGTCGGGTCGAATTGACCCGCCAGTATCACCAGGCTCTTGATGCATCTGTGGCTAGAAACTTTCCTGATAATGGATGCATTGCCTGCATGAGCCATAACCTTGAATCCCTTTATTGGTATGTTCTGATCTTTTTCCCTGAAAAGATCTACTTTTTTTTTTTTATATATGTTTGCTGCTTTTTGTTGGATTCTTGTATTTAGATCAATCTGTTATAGTAGTTGAATAGATTAAGAAAGGCATCCTAAACTTTCCAGAACACTAAAATCCAGCTTAATTTGTCTGGAACATATTCTATCAGACCTAAGATTTTCACTTGGATATAAAGTTTTATCTTTATTGTCTCTATGTTTCATAATTGTAGCCTTAAATTTAACAGAGTACCTCAAGAATGTTATGTTAGATAATTCTCTTAAATGGAAGAGTTACATTTATTACCTTGATTTCTAGTTAAGGCTTTGGGTCCGAATAAGATATGTTTATATTGAGATCAAACTTGTTACTACATTTTGTAATTTTGATTCAGAAGTATTCTCATGTGTTTTTATTCTGATGATTTATGAAACAGCTCGAAACAAACGGCTATTGTAAGGGCATCAGATGATTTTTACCCCCGTGATCCTGTATCACATACCATCCACATTGCTGCAGTGGCATATAATAGTGTCTTCCTTGGAGAAATCATGCTCCCCGACTGGGATATGTTCCATTCTCTACATCCGGCAGCTGAGTACCATGGATCGGCTAGGGCGATCAGTGGAGGACCTGTCTATGTTAGGTAAAGAATCTAAGACCCTTTGTTCATGTTCACAAGATTTTAGCTTGTTTTCTGTCATTGGCATTTATCCATTAGCATAGGCTAATGTTGTGTATTTTTGTAACAGTGATGCACCTGGGAAGCACAACTTTGATCTTCTGAAGAAGCTTGTTCTTCCCGATGGCTCGATTCTCCGAGCCCGCTTACCAGGTCGTCCGACCAAGGATTCTCTATTTACAGATCCAGCTCGTGATGGTGTTAGGTAAGCCTTTTCAATTCCAAACAAGTATCAATGATAAAATTTGAGAATCAAACTTTTTCAAATTGAAGTAACAAAATTTTGATTGTACAATGTTTTCTAACTTAAGATTTGGTTCTATTTCCAGCCTATTGAAGATATGGAACATGAACAAGTATACTGGAGTACTTGGAGTATACAACTGCCAAGGTGCAGCATGGAATAGTATCGAAAGAAAGAACACATTCCACCAAACGAAATCCGAGGCAATAACAGGCTACATCCGAGGCCGTGATGTCCACATGATCTCAGAAGCTGCCCTAGACTCTGATTGGACTGGTGACGTGGCAGTGTACTCTCACCGGAGTGGTGAAGTTATCACCCTTCCGTACAATGTTTCTATGCCCATTTCCCTCAAGGTCCTCGAGCATGAAATTTACACCGTCACACCAATCAAAGTTTTGGCACCTGGGTTCAGTTTTGCACCGTTGGGACTCATTGACATGTTCAACGCTGGCGGAGCAATCGAAGGGCTTAAATACGAGGTCAAGTCAGGTGCAAAACTATTCGAAGTTGAGAATGGAGTTGAAGGAGAGAGAGTCCAAAACTTGAACAACATGGTCGTGGCTGTAGTTTACATGGAGGTGAAGGGCTGCGGACGTTTCGGTGCATACTCATCTGCTAAGCCCAGAAAATGCACAGTGGGATCATCTGTTGTTGACTTCGAATATGACTCTGCCTCCAGCTTGGTCACGTTGAAGCTGGATGCTATGCCTCGGGAGGATCAGAAAGTACACATTGTTGAGGTCGAATTATGAGATCATTATTTTTAGGCTAGACTATAAATTTCCCTTTTGAGATTCATATAGCAGAGGTGTTCTTCATATCCTCTTAGGGCTCATGTGTGACATTGTAATGATTAGAGAAAGAATTCAAACTCAAAATGAATTTTTTCATTCAGTTTGTACCAGAGAGATGAGAACCCTATATTTGTCCGTGCCCTGAATTCAACTTCTTGCTAGGAAGAAGTTCATGTAATACAATGAGATCATTCATCATTACATTAATAAAATCATGACATGCTATTGTCTTCTTTATGCAATCATTTGAGTTAGCTTTTGGCAAATGAAAATTTCGAACAGTTGAGCGTATATTATGGGATAATTGAGTACATTCTTTTTTCGCATAGCAAGCTCGACAAAGAATCAAGTCAACCAGGTCGCCTTTCCCTTTTGTCTTCTTCTTATGATGCAGTTTTAGCTATGTCAACGAGCCGAGCCACGAGCCGAGCCTCTAAGCTCGGGCTCGGCTCGAGCTTTTTTGGGCCCGAGTCGAGCAAAAGCTCGGCCTAAAAAATGATGCTCGGCCCGAGCATTCGGCTCGAGCCCTAGCGGGCCGAGCCGAGCCGACTCGACTCAAATTTTTTTTTTTTTTTAAATTATAGAGTAGGCAGCTATTTTTAAAATAGTTGCCTGCTTTGTGCAAGCAGCTTGCTGAAGCTGCTTGCACAAAGCAGGCAGCAACCAGGTGGCTGCCTGCTTTGTGCAGGCAGCTTGCTGTAGCTGCCTGCTCTAGGGGAAAAAAAATTTAATTTTTAATTTTTTTATTTAATGAGCTTATACGGGCCGGCCCGGGCCTAGGCTCGGTTCCTCCGAGCTGGGCTCGGCTCGGGCTTTTTCCGAGTAAAATTCGAGCCACCCGAGCCGACGAGCTTTTTTGCCATCTCTATGCAGTTGTAGAGGAAGCAACCACTATACTAGAGAATTAAACGTAAATGGACTTGGAATTTCTTTTAAGTGTTCGTTTGATCGGATTAAATTCTATGGAAAATGTTACATTTGAGAAATTCAATTTCTACGTTAACGGTTTGATACGAAAGTGAAAATGGAGTTCGAATTCCAAGGTATAACCACTTTAAACTTGTTTTTTTTGTCAATTTCATGGAAAATGAATTCCTATGGATACTTGAGTTTTTATTTTCAAATTTACATGAAATTGAAAAATCTTTTCACATTTACCAATCAAACGAACCCTAAGATTTCTTTACAAAAGGTTTGGGGAGGATGAGAATTTGGAAAAGTGAGGCTTAAGCACTATAAGTCAAACTAAAGACAATGAAATTAAATTTGACTTACAATGAAGTCAAACTTAAGGGTCCGTTTGATTGTAAATGTGAAAAATAGATGGAAAGAAAATAAATTCTAGGGAATTGAATTGTCTAGAAATTGTTTTATTGGGAATTGTAATTAATTGTGTTTGATTTGTATAATTTTCCACTTAGAAAATGTTGANGTCAAACTTAAGGGTCCGTTTGATTGTAAATGTGAAAAATAGATGGAAAGAAAATAAATTCTAGGGAATTGAATTGTCTAGAAATTGTTTTATTGGGAATTGTAATTAATTGTGTTTGATTTGTATAATTTTCCACTTAGAAAATGTTGAAAGTTTGGTGTCCGTTTGACTTTATTTTTCATGGAAATTGTCCATTAAAATGATAATTTTTTCTACCATTGGGTTTAGCATTTGTTCCAATTGCCAAAAAAAATAAATTAAAAATTTTAAAAATTAAAAAAAAAACATACCGAATATCATTCGTTTGGATTTGTTTTAGATGAAAATTATCAATAAAAGTGATAATTTTCTTTACCATTGTATCTAGAATATTTTTTGTTTGCCTTAAAAAAAAAAAGCTGAAAAACAGTTTCTCATCAAAACCTAAAGAAAACATATTCCACAATTTGAAGGAAAATGGGCGCGTGGGGGTGGGGGTAGAAAATATTTTCTAGGAAAAATTTATCCTATCAAACACTGCATTTGGATGGAAATGGAAAAAGTAACACACCCTAAGTGCTTAAGCGACATTTTACTTTTACTTTCGGATCATCTAAATGCTCTCTCTCTCTCTCTCTCTGCTCCAAGCTAGGGATGGCAACGGTTCGAGGTCGGTTTGGCCAAAACCATAACCATACCACCAAATTTTGGTCATACCATAATCGCACCATAACCACGTAAGTCGGTTCGGTTCGGCTTGGTTCGTATCTCGATTCGATTCGATTAATAACCACAAAA
>CAIGRP010132671.1:0-14062 GCA_903798385.1 Fraxinus cuspidata
ACAAAATAATACCAAAGCAACCCAACTTAATTGCCCTTAAAAATTAGCCCAAAGAAATTAACGAAGGCCCACACAACCCAAATGTTCCCCAAATTAATTCCCTTTAAAAAAAAGGAACCAGCCCAAACTTGTAGCCCAAACTTGCAGCCCAAAGATATAGATCAGCCCAAACACCCAACACAGGCCACCCAAACCCGTCTTCCACAGGCCCACCAAACTAAAACCCAAATAAAACTTCACGCTGAAATCCCAAATGGAAGGCGACGAAGGCGACACACTGAAATCCCAAATGGAAGGCGACCAGTTCAACTCCCGACCGGCCGCAAGCAACCGTCCGACCACGAAGCACGGCGAACCCACACAGAACGGACGCAACCAATCGTCCGACCACAAAGCGCGGCGAGCACACACAGAAACAGAGACGTCGAAAAAATTGAATGACAACGCTGACCCAGAAGATGCCGACAATTGCGCCGATGCTATGCCGAAAATCGCACCGGAGAACAGCTGAAGGACGGCGGCAGATCAACAATCAAGCTCTGATACCATGACAGATTTTAGACTGAATGATCTTCCCGTTTGAGGGTCCTATTAAATAGAGATTGTTACATGCTAAATATTGTAAGATCTAATTACAATATTTTACAATCAATTATAATATATATATTTACGGAATGTGAGATATCCGTAATCTTCTCATCGTAATCTTCTCATTGACATGCTATATCCTTGGAATCTTTAGGTTTAACTTTCTACTTTTTAAAATATCTCCATACCCTTGCTTTTTTGCTATCTCGTGCATCTGCTGTTTGAACTCTTGCATTCTTAGTGGACTTTTCTTTTTCGTTCTTGTTTCATTTCTTGTGGTCAATGTGGTGAATACGACTATGAAACTAAACTTATGTTAAAGTGCAAACGTGCCAATATCAGTGCCAAATCACACAACTTTGAAGAAAGGTTTTATGAAAGTGGTTGGAATATCTGATTGTTCTGCATAATTGTGGGAGGGAGTAAACAAGTAAATTTTGAAATGAATATGCAGTGCAAGATTTACTGAAATTTAATCTATAATTTTATGAGAACGGGAAATTAATAGAGGTCAATTTCTAAAATCCTAACATAATCAATTGTAGCAGTGGTCGTTCTTTAAACAAGATGCTCCATGCACCTACTGGACTGGTGTACACATTGCTGTTACTTATATGTTATTTAAAGTATTTCTTTACATATTGAAATGTGTGTATCCCACGCGTCCATGTTAGTTAAACAAAGATTTCATGTTGACTTTGTATCATGCAAAATCTGTAAAATCGAAATTACCATGTCCGATTTTTTCTTTTTAGGACTAGTTTCTGATAATACTACTGGTTCTCATTCAACTCTATCATTTTGTGCAGGAGTGCATCAAGAAGCGGGTTGGCACGCAGCACTCAATGACAAATAGTCCAATTGCTGCAGTAAAGATCTGTTCTGCGTAGGGTCCTCTCGTCCTTGCCATTTTCCAAAGTTTACCCCGTTTTGTACATTTGTAGCAAGCATGCCAATGGCTCTACGCTTGTGTTGAGAAAGAACCATAAGAAAAAGAAATATATATATCTGGTTTGCTTGTGACTTAGACTATGATCCTGGATTTTATGAATCAGCAAGAAACCGTGGATAGTGAAGTCGAGCTAACCTTTTGGCAAAATCATCGAGGTCGTGACAGTATAGGTAGCTTGTTGGCATGTTCTTCTCATGTTTCTAGTCGTTATCTGCTGATATAGTGATCGTTATTATTGAGGTTTGTCAATATTTTTGTAATCAGATTCTCCATAATCTCGAAATTGTTCACAATTAAAACTTTAAAGTAGCTTGCATTTGAAGATATTAGCAGTTAATATTAGATATTGGTCAGGTTGAAGGGATTTATTTTGTTGATTCTATTAATGCTGGTTGGGTTTTAATGACAAGTGCCATCTAAAGTTCTGCTTTCAATCCACTCTATCTATATATAAAATATTATCCAGGTGTTGGTAGTTGTCTGTAATCTGGATGCTTATCGTGGTCTAAATAATCTGCTCAGGATATATACGCGCATCAGATAAATTTTGCTTTGGTCACGTGGGTGCAAGTGATTTTGAGATAGGGATGTTAATAAGTCGGATTGAACTGTTTGATTCGCTTATTGTCTTGTAACCTAGCTCATTTTCAAATCTCGGCTTGTCCAACCATTTCGCCCTTTGGTGTGGTGAGTTGAGCCTGCTCTTAGGCCACTTGTGGCTCATCAATTTTTTTATATCTAAACTTTTCGAATTATAATGAAGACTTGAATGTGAAGGGAAATGATAAAGGTTTTTTTTTTATAAATTTTTTTAAGGTTATTATATCAAATGAATTATAAGAGTTGTAAAAACTTGTTCTTTATCTGGGCCTGGACCAATTATAATAACTCAGCGAAGTTAGAATTATGTCAGAATAAATATTTGGAAAAAAATCATAACTATTAATGAAATATCAAACTTGTAATGCATTCAAAAATCAGGTATAAATCAATCACCTCACACCCTACCCCGCACACCACCTCACCCTATCACTTAATTCAATTATTCCCAAATCCGCCCCCATCTCCCGTACCCAAAATCGTCGAAGCCAATTGCCGCCCCTCACCTTTGACGCCGCCCATTGACTGTTGAACACCCAATACTCTACCCACTCACAACCTCCACTTTGTGATTATCACCTAAAATCAGATATCTGAAATTGTCTTAAAACCAAACATAGATTATTGTCTTCTTTCATAAGGAATTACATATTCCTCAAATTCAAAATGCACACTCTCCTAATTTCAAATCTACATATTCTGATACAACTCCATTAACCACCAGCTTCAACAGAATTTTTGTTACCCATATGTACTTGGAATTAGAGTTAATTGTGTTTCACTATCTGCAATCGCAACAGGAATGGCAGCAAAAAGGGGCTTGACAAGTGAGGGAGTTCAAATGGCATTTGGGCCTTTCATCCCTTGAAAAGAATTAATCTAACAGTTAACCATATAGCAGTGTCGTATTGTTCCACGCATCAAAACTCCATCTATATCGATACCAATACACTTTCCAACCGTCTATCAGCGCACATGCACCAATGTCATCGGATCTTCCCCTCATAAAAATTCCATCTATATCTGTACACTTTCCAACCTTCTATCCTCTAAAAAGTGCCGCGTTCATAACCACTTTCAATGGAATTCCAAAACGCCATAATTCATTCACGGCCCTAATCAGTAGCGGATCCAGAAAAAAATTGGACACGGGCTAAAGCGCCAAAAAAAAAAATATATATTTATAGAATTTTTTTTTAACTATTTTTTTTTTACTTAATATTCGAGCTAGAGGGACGGGCTATAGCAGAGGCTGGCCTGTCCCTAGATCCGCCCCTGACCCTAATGATAATTCATATTTTCTGAACAGATTTTTGCATTTCATAAAATGTCAACATGTTTGTGACCTATTAACGAAGTGTTTTGTGCTATATGTGACCAAGTTCTATTTAATTGTAATTGCTTGTGATCAAATCTGTTTAAATTGTTATTGTTTGTGACCATGTCTTTATAAGCTGTTATTATTTATGACTAAACCCATGTTATCTGAATTTATCTTAGCGTGATGTATGTTATCATGTTAGTCTAAATTGTAACTATATATGACCAAGTCACTGTTAACTAGACCAGATATAGTCACAGTTAAAACAAATCTAATCACATATAACCACAATAAATATAATTTCATCACAATCGATCACAATTAACACACACTTAATTACAAAGAGTCACAATTAACATATAGTGGTATCATCACCAGCTTCACTGCCACAAGTACCACCACCATCACCGTACCACTACTGCACCACCACCATTTAATCTATATCCTACATTTCAAAGCACTTCCCACTTCTCATTTCTATGTCGTCCAAACTAGATATATTGCCGCCGCCATCTCTCAACCACCATATCCACCACCAGTTCACCACATCACCATCGTCGCACCACCATCACCAACAACCACCATGTGCGACTGCAAAACAACTATCACCACCAACAAAAACCATACCAAAACCCACCACCACTCCAAAAAATCACCCAATAACAGATTGAGTTGCCTTGCCTCGACAGTGAGATGTACGCAATGAGCCCTGTCATGTGCAACGGTAGTGAATCTCGTGATGTGAGACTTTTGTGAATTTGCCAAAGAAGAGAATTGATGTTTCTTCTAATGAGTAATGCTATTCGTAGTGAAGACTGCGGGCAGTCGCCTTACGTGGCACCTATGTTGAATAATGTTAAAAAAGGAAATGTAGCATAATTTAGTAATTCTTTTTTTTTTTAAATAAAAAAAAAGGAAAATAAGTCTTTTATCATAACACGATTCTTCCCAAAATTACCAAATTCATCCCAAAAATCTCTCACCATTCTTCTTCCCAAACTTCTGGATGTGTTCTGGTTGTTCATCTACAAAAAACTCATAATCATCCACACACTCGGCTTCACATCCACACAGAAAAAGGGAAAATAAGTCTTTTATCATAGCACGATTCTTCCCAAAATGATCAAATTCATCCCAAAAATCTCTCACCATTCTTCTTCCCAAACTTCTGGCTAGAGGTGGGCATGGGTTGCGTTGGGTCGGTTTTTCTCTCAACCCAAACCCAACCCAACATGATCGGTTTGATCATAATTTAACTCAACCTAACCCGTGTAAATGTTGAAACCTAACCCAACTCAACCCAATCAAGTAAACGGGCCGAGTTAGACGGATTTATAATTGACTCATGACTTATTATATTTGGTCCATAATTGCAATGAACAAAAAAAATATGAATTATTTTGGCACTTCATGCCCGCAACTGTTACGTAGATAGATTGATATTAAATTATATGAAGTAATTTTGGTACTTCATGCCCGAAAATATTTCGTGGATAGATTGATATTAAATTATATGAAGTCAAGAATTTTTTTTTGTGTTTAATGTGTATTTACTTATACTATTTTTTCGTAAAATGTATTCTATCTAAATCTTATAATATTATTATAAGAGTTTCCAAATAAAATCATAACACTTATAAAGTTCATAAATATAGTCGTGTTGCGTTTGGGTGGGTTTATTCGGTTTTTAAGAGTTAACCCCATAACCCGACCCGAACCGCGAACACAACCGACCCACCCAACATGTGTGAAAACAATAAAAAAACCAACTCAAACCGGTCGGGTTTGTTTGGTTTGGGAGGATTGGGCGGTTCGATCGGATTTTGCCCACCCCTACTTCTTGCCGTGTTTTGGCCGTTCATCTACAACAAATTCATAATCATCCACACACCCGGCTTCACATCCACACATTGATTAATTCCTCTATAGATTCACCCAAATGGTAATGAAGGTTCTGGATCTGGATTCTACATCGTCTATTCTCTTATTCATCGATTAGAAAATTATGCTTTTGGGGTTGAGATCTAGAAGATAAAGAACGAAATTTGGTGAGTATGTAAATCAGCCATCCGGTTCGATCCATGCTTTAAATGTCACCGTCGATGTTGTAAAGCTCGATCCCTTTTTCTCTATCAAGGTATTATTTTCTGTTAGTTCTGTAATTTGTATAGTTAATTTCGTGATTTTGACTCACTTTAACGTCTAATTTAGTATTTCTGCTGAATCCAAGATTTAATGGAATCCAATGTTATACTAACTTATGTCGACTTTATTTTAATCTCTCTTATTATTGGTAATTTTAAATCTGTTATTTCATTTGAACTGATAAAGTACGTAATGTTGTATTAGTTGTTTTAATACAATATTAAGATTTTTACCTATGGATTTGGTGAATGCTATTAAGATATTAGTTGTTTCAATCTGAACATGGATGTATTTCTTTGCTTAGTTTGACTATTTTCCGTATGCTAATGAATGTTTTATATGCAAATACTTGTTGTCCATACAACACATGCATGCTACAAATACTATAGTTACTGGTAGTTTCTTACCTTTGTTCAGATTGTAGCAAGTACCCTTTATCATGATTAGAGGAATTATAAGGCAGTCATTATGTGTGTTGTAATTTTTATGTATTTTAGATTCTTGTATTTTAATAGTTTCGAAATGCATTTCTGATTATTTTATTTTAATAGATTTAAAAGACTTTAAGATGCTTATTGAGAAAGATAATATGTTTGATATAAGTGAGGAAGAATATGTTGATGAACATGAGGTACAAAAAAAAAACAACGCTCGTAAAGAGATTATGCGAGTGCCTGAAGTTGGAATGCAGTTTGATTCATTTGCCAAACTTTTTGAATACTATAAACAATATGGAAAACAAGAAGGATTTGGAATTATAAGGCAATCATTACGATCACAAGGGGGTTTAAAATTTGCTTGCTTCACATGTTCTCAAGCAGGAAATTCAAGGTCCCAAAAACGAAATTACCTCAATCCTAACCCATTGACAAAAAGTGGGTGCAAAGCTAGAGTTAATGCTTCTGTATTGAGAGATGGGAAGTGCAGGATTAATTCTATTTCACTTGAACACAATCATGGTTTGAGTCCACAAAAATCAAGATTTTACTTATGCAATGGGGAAATTAGTATTGGTGCTCAAATAAAACTTGAATTGAATGATCAAGCTGGAATTAGTGTGGCAAAGAATTATCAATCATTTGTAGTGGAAGCTGGTGGTCAAGATAATGTCTCATTTTTGGAAAAAGATTGTAGAAATTATATTGATAAAAAAAGAAGATTAAGACTTGGTATTGGAGATGCTGAAGCAATTCATAATTATTTTCTTCGAATACAAGTAAATAATTCAAATTTCTTTTATATGATGGATGTAGATGACAATGCTCGAATTAGGAACTTATTTTGGATGGATGCAAGGAGTAGGGCTGCTTATGAAGAATTTGGGGATGTCGTTACCTTTGATAGCACCTACTTGACAAATAAGTATGACATGCCCTTTGCACCTTTTGTAGGTGTGAACCACCATGGACACTCAGTTTTATTTGGATGTGGATTATTATCGAATGAGGACACTACAACATTTATTTAGTTGTTTCGTACTTGGCAATCATGTATGTTTGGACGTGCACCGAGTGTTATAATTACAGATCAAGATAAAGCTACGCAAAATACAATTGAGGTTGTGTTTCCTAACACTCAACATCGTTGGTGTCTGTGGCATATAATGAAAAAGGTACCAGAGAAGTTAATGGGTTATAAGCAGTATGAGAAAATAAAAAATGTCTTGCATAATATTGTTTATGAATCTTTGGAGAAAGAAGAATTTCAAGAAAAATGGGAGCATTTCATTAGTGAGTTCAATATTTGCCAAAATGTGTGGTTATGTAATTTGTATAACGATAGGCATCGTTGGATTCCTGCATTTGTAAAGGACACATTTTGGGTTGGTATGTCAACCACGCAACGTAGTGAGAGTATGAATGCATTATTTGATGATTATGTTAACTCAAAGACAACATTGAAGCAATTTGTCGAGCAATATGATAATGCTTTGAGAAGAAAAGTAGAAAAGGAAAATTGTGATGATTTTCGGTCTTTTACTACAATGATAATGTGTGCAACACATTATGGAATAGAAAAGCAATTTCAATCTGTATACACTAATTCAAAGTTCAAAGAATTTCAAAAAGAGTTGACCGGGAAATTATATTGTGAAGTTACTTTTGTTGATGAGAAAAATGGATTATTTGATGTGGTTGAGGATGTAATGATTGGAGATAGATATAAAAAAGTTCATTTTTGTGTTTATTGCAATAAAGTGGCAAATGAAGTTAAATGCGCTTGTCGATTATTTGAATTTAGAGGCATTTTATGTAAGCATACTTTATCGGTCCTTCTAAAACTAGATAAACAAAAAGTTTCAGAAAAGTACATCTTAGCACGTTGGTGGAAGGATTTAAAAAGAATTCACACAAAGGTGAAAGTTACTTATGATGATTGGAAAGGTGGATAAGAGGCTCAACATTATTACAAGCTACAAAAGAAATTAAGTGATGTTGCTGACTTGACCGTCCTTTCTGATGAGAACTGTGCATTATTGTACAACATGATGGATGAATTTTATTAAAAAATAAGTGAAAATGAATCAGATTTTAGAAGTTGTTCTTTGACAAGTACCATTGCCTCCATTGAATTTGTTAAAGCTTCTGGTGAAAGTAATGGACTTCGTAGTCCTATAGTTGTTCGAAGACATGGACGTCCGCCTAAGAATAGAAAGGTCTCCAACGTAGAAAAGTTTGTTTCCAAGAAGAAAAAACTTGAAGACAAAAAAATCAAGAAGAAAGTAGAAAAAGTTGAGGTACATGATTACGTAAACTTATTCAGATTTATTAAGAATTACAATTTATTTGAACATACTAAAGTTATTGTAATTTTTATTTAGCTTCAATCTCAAGCAATTGGACAGGATGTTTGCATTCCCGTTGGAATTAGCACACAAGAAAGTACAAGTATCCGGGTAATGTTAACTAAATATTTTTATATTCTACTCTTTTATATTATTTTGATGATATTTTTAATTTCAATTTCACTTTATTGGCTTTATGAACAGGAAAGACAATTATTTACATCTGATGTTTTTCATGTTAACAATTATTTACATCTTATTTACAGCAGGAAGAAGACATCTAGCTTGTAACTTGAATAAGGAAAGGATAATCTCCAACTCAATTGTTATATATGTTTTGATGTATTTCATTTTACTAATTTTATTTCTTGAAAAATAAGAGTCTATGCTGATGTCATTAGATGATGTTTCAGAAATTTAGATTAGATGACACGACCATGATTTGTGTATTTGGTGTAATCTTCTCAGATTGGAGAGAATTTGACACGGCCATTACATTCAACCAATTCAAATAAGACTACATATTAGAAAAACCTGATAAAACTCCTTCACGGGGTGTAAATGCAAATTGTGAATCATTGGATATTAATTATAAAGAATTCTTACTATTTGGATATGCCCAATTTGGAGATTTATCATACTTCCTATATGTTTCAAACTTCATAATCATTTTATGGATAGAGATGAATAACACAATCAAATTCAGTAAAGTAATTATTTTATGTCTTCCACGATGTGATTGTGAACTTTGAACTTTGTTTCGCGAAATTAAATTAGCACGGATTTTTTTATCATTTGTGACATAATTATGTTGAAGTATGAATACCACAACAGAATTTTTACTCACAATCAAGCAATTAGGACATTATAAAATAAGCAACAGATTAGTCACATATGGTCGAGCTAGTGCTCTAGTGTGCCTATAATTTATTGTGGTGGCTTCTTTCTTCATTTTCTCAGCAAAGTTGTTAACACAAATTCAGACAGAATGGCATGGAATTGGGCATCGTTTAGTTACGGAAGCATGTAGATTATTAACAAGAAGACCAGAGCTGCAAAGCCTAAATTGATAGTGTAGCAGCAGCAGTTAATACAATCACCACTATTCGTAGCCATCAGGCATGTCGAAAAAGCTGTTTCCCTGTGGAAGATGGTAATGAATCTAAATGGGAAAGGAAGGAGTATGGCGTGAATTGGAAGGATTTCATGAAAAACATGTGAACTTTTTACAATACTGCAACCAATTCATAATTATCTAAGCTTCTATGACAGCTAGAGTAAGAAATACAGGGTAACACGTGTTTACGTCTGCCTCAAACTATCTCACGATATCCTCTATAATTTAGGCCCGTAGTAGTCCCTCAAACCAACTTTATATACAATAGAAGAACAACCAAGTCGAAACTTATTAGTCCAATCTAGCGACAAGAACAAAAACAGCAGAAATCAGTCTTAATAAAATAAGTTCACGTATCAAATGGAACTTGGAAATTGTTAACGATGGGGTAACAAAGGTGAAGGCAAATATGTTTCTTCATCACTGCCGCAATTTGAAATGGCAAGTGTCCCCTGCAAATGCTGAAAATTCATCAATTCCCTTAGTCCCAAGCCACCGACTTTGCTGACAACAAGTTTTGGCAATGTCCGCAGGTTTATCAAATTACCGATTTCGACCGACATTGCCCTTAGGTGAAGGCAAATATGTCTTCTCCATCACTAGTGCACCTGTTACAATAAAGTAAAATGGGCTTGCATTATATAATTAAGCACATTCAAAGATGGAACCCTCAACATTTCCCCTGCAATTCGTAACTTTCTTTGTTATCGTCATGCCCCCATCGAGGATGCAAAGTCGGTGGCTTGGGACTGAAGGTTACTTCAACCAAAGATGTGGCATCCAGATCCAGAACCTTCATTACCATTTGGGTGAATCTATAGAGGAATTAATCAATGTGTGGATGTGAAGCCGGGTGTGTGGATGATTATGAGTTTGTTGTAGATGAACAGCCAGAACACAGCCAGAAGTTTTGGAAGAAGAATGGTGAGAGATTTTTGGTAATTTTGGGAAGAATCGTTATGATAAAAGACTTATTTTCCTTTTTTTAATAATAATAAAAAAAAAGAATTATTAAATTATGCTACATTTCCTTTTTTAACATTATTCCACGTAGGTGCCACGTAGATGTCACATAGGGGGATTGCCGACAGTCTTCGTTACGAATAGTATTACTCTAATTAATTTAATCTATTTTACTTTTGAATAATATAGTTTATAAGTGGGGTTTGGGATAATTTTCCCTAAATATTTCGTGTATAATTTTTTTTTTTTTTTGTAAAACAAATGAAATTTCAATGTACAATAATAAACCTAAAACTTGGTGTACAAAAAGATCCGTGAAGATAATAAGTATTAAACATTTTTAGTAATTGCACTAATATGTAGTCTACCGCTTGCTACTCCTTCAAACAAATTAGAGCATCAAATATATCTTATTTCAACCAATTTCTTTTATTTCACAGAATCCTATCAACTGCACTAAACACATTTTTCGATGATACAACTGAAAAGTGAACATTAGTAGATCATGTGCAATCAAAGATTATATCATGGGACACTAACGTCAAAGTAGGTTTATCAAATTTTGCATTGAGGTTTCTGTTCATGTCCAAGGCCATCCGATACCCTTAATCATGTTTTTAGCCAAGGACTCTAATCATGTTTTGGTCAAGTGTCAATCCTAAATTCCCTTACTTAGGTATGCCATAGTGTCCGAGACATTTTTTTTATCGGTAAACATAGAATTATATAGATCAAAACTCATGTACAAGTACACCGGGCATACCCGGGCTTACAAAATCCCTACAAAATTATAAGATATACGAATGACACAATCTATCGACTCAAAGCTAGGGACTCAAAATAGATCAAAACATTAGGATACAACGTAAACATTACTTTATATACATGTGTTTTAATCCGTCTTACAAGACTATCAGAGCATGACCTAAGATATTCAAATATCTGTTCATTTCTAGCCATCCAAATGTTGTAGACAGTGCTAGCTAGTGGAATTCTTTTGGCTTTACTTTGCCAAGACGTCTCTCGAGCCTCATTTTTAATCCACTTTAATGAACTTGCTAACGTAGACATTAAGTGTGTAATACCCATCCACTCTCGGATTTGTCCCCACAATGACGCACTGAGCGGACATGCAAAAAACAAGTGCTAATTGGTTTTCTCCATCTGCCCACAAAAGATACAGTTTCTGTAAATCTCCAAGTGTTGTAATTTATCCTTGGTAAGTAGCTTTGATTGGGCACTCAACCAAAGGATAAAAGAGTGTTCCGGTGTGATGAATCCCTTCCGCACATCCGCTGCCCAGGTTTTTGTAGATCCCTTCGGCCGAAAATAATCATAAGATTGTGGTATTTTAAGGTTGTCCTAACTCTTCCATTTCGCCAATAGCTGGATGACAACCTGCTCGCTTCCCTCGTTTTGGATGAACAGGTCCCGAATGGTCAGTAGTTTCTTAAGCAATGAAGAGTCATCTCTCTTAGGTGTCCCCTCCCAAATTGAAGCCCCTCGTAAATATACATGATTGACCCAACGGACCCAAAGAGTGTCCTTCTTAGCATGTATGTTCCGAATAGATTTTTGCAAGCAACACATTATTCCAACTTTTGATGTCTCGAAATCCCAAGCCTCCTTCACTTTTGGGAAGACACAAATTCGCCCAAGCAACTAGTGGCCTTTTGGAATTCCAAAGGAAGTTCCTACAAAGCCGTGTAATTCTCAATGTAATTGCAGCCGGAATTGGAAATATAGATAACCAAAAATATTCCACTCCTTGCAAGATGGCTCTCACCAATTCGGCCCTTTCGGCGTACGACAATGAAATACGTGTCCATGTGTTAATGTATGCCGTAATCTTATCCAAAAATGGCGCAAAATGATTAACTTTCAATTTTTCGGCCGCAAGTGGTATCCCAAAATATCTAAATGGCATAGTCCCCTTAGGCATGCTGACAACATCCTGAATTACCTCCAAATCTGCCCATGAATGCCTATTGTATATAGATTGGATTTATTCATATTGACCGTTAATCCCGAGCAATTACTGAACTTGGACGAGGGCACAAATATCAATTCCATAGAATGTATGAATAGGGTGAAGAGGGACAACCTTGATCCCATTCACCATAAAAGCAAAGTTGGATGTTGTAATACAACCCCTAGTCGAATGTGTCCACTACCAAAGAATCATGTCCTCTCCATCATCAAGACACTAAAATCTCGCTCCACCCTATCACATGTTTTACTCACAGGGGCGGAGGGAGGGCAACCCAGGGCTTCATTCCAAGGCTGCCCCGGCCCATTTAAAGTAAAAAAATTGTCCTCTATTATCATATCTACTATGCAAACCTTTTCCGAAAGAATGAAGCAACTCGAAAGCAGCAATAATATTATCAGGGCAACAAATGCACTTTATTGTTCTGAAATTAGGGCCAGAAGCTCCGATTTTAGTCTGTTCGCAATGGTCATCATGGTCAAGTTATAAAGCACACAACACAAGCTAATTGGGCGATAGTTCGATACCATTTCAAGCTTAGCCCTTCTTGGTATGAGAACCATTAATATATTTTAGAGGTTCACCTTCATTAAGAACCTTCAAGATGGTCTCCAACAACTCCCTGCCAAGTAAAGTACCAATGAGTTTGAAAAACATGGCATGTTGAAATTTTAAACTTTATAAAACTAGAAATTTTAGGACTTGAAAATCTAAATTCCTTTATTGTCAAGATCTTCAATGTTAAATCACCAAGAAAATTAATAATGCCGAACATTTTTATGGGAGTGACTTTTTATTACTGGACCTTGATTTTGGATTTTGAATATTGAAGCTTGAACTGCAATATTTTCATATTTGGGTTCTTTATTTCTTTAATTCTTGTTCTTGTTCTTGTCTTGTTTCTTGATCCATAGTGTTGCTTCTTGAATTCTTTCATCTTGATTCTTGATTGTGGATTTTTTGGATCTTCCTCTTCAAAATGATTTTTCTATTAATTCTTGTGTTGATGAGAGGACATAAAGAATGAGAAATTACATGTGAATTGTAGACTATAACCTTATATATAATTTTCATATGTACTTGGAGTAGTTCCTAACATTGTTGATCACATGCTCCTGCATTATGATAACAATGGAGCCATCGTGCAAGCGAATCAACTAAGGTCTCATCAATGATCCAAATATATGTTAAGGCGGTATTATCTCATCTGAAAGATAATACAAAGAAATGACATAAAGAACAAATCACCAAGAAAATTAATAATGCAGAACATTTTTATGGGAGTGACTTTTTATTACTGGACCTTGATTTTGGATTTTGAATATTGAAGCTTGAACTGCAATATTTTCATGTTTGGGGTTCTTTATTTCTTTAATTCTTGTTCCTGTTCTTGTCTTGTTTCTTGATCCATAATCTTGCTTCTTGAATTCTTTCATCTTGATTCTTGATTGTGGATTTTTTGGATCTTCCTCTTCAAAATGATTTTTCTATTAATTCTTGTGTTGATGAGAGGACATAAAGAATGAGAAGTTACATGTGAATTGTAGACTATAACCTTATATATAATTTTCATATGTACTTGGAGTAGTTCCTAACATTGT
>CAIGRP010132674.1:0-16494 GCA_903798385.1 Fraxinus cuspidata
CAGTCAAAGGCCATTTGGCCAAACATTTTGTTGAACCCGGCTGTTTGGCCAAATTCCCCTATATATTATAGTTTTTTCATGTTTAAAATGATATTTTGATAATTAATAAACTTTTTGTCTATTTTGTGTTCATTGCATTTATTTGATATATTGAGTATGCGAATTAAAATTATTATTTATTTCAATACATAATTTTTATTTTGATCAAAATAAAATTTCTCATAATTAATGTATGAGTATTCACACTTTTAGAAGGTTGAAGTGTTGAACGATTCACAATTTGAGATTTCAATTTGTGCTACTCGTAAAAATAATTTAAAGGTACGTATCAGGTTGAATTTTATAGCATGATCGTGAGGAAAATTAAATTTCACTTGATCAATAGATATTTTATATAAGTTTTCAAATAGAATTGTTTGTTTTTTTTCATGATTTCAATAGTCTTTTGATTTGTCTATGGGTGAGAATAAATTGATTGATCAAATACGGTAAAACCTCTAGAGTGGTAAAAATGATTCCACCAGTCCAAGCAACCCAAGCCATGAAACGAGGCCAATGAATGGCCCACTTAACAAACACGCCACCTTTGATCCAACCTGTTAATGCCAACTAACTCGAGTCACAGTCCAAGACCGACGGGTCAAGTCGAAATCTCCGATCATCAAGCAGTCAAGGTATACCTCGGTATGATTTGATCAAATCAAATTGGAGTCATCTATAAACAGCCAGATATATAAACTGAATGGATCCGTTCAAATTCAGCTCCAACCAACCACAAATTCTTGATCCTTGCAATCCTGTCAGACGGTTATCCCACTCCTATAAGTTTCGTGGTCAATCAAACATTCGGGTATCCTCAATTACTCTACATTTGAGTATGAACTATTTCTTCTTACTTTTCATCTAAGCACTCATATAATTCTCGACAAGCTTTATTGACTTGACCATCAAAAGGTCTTCGATTGGCACCACACAGGTGTCCACTTAAGATCTCTAACGGTCCTTCTTTCTTGTTCTATTTTCTTGGAGTTCCGCACGATTGTTGGTAGCTTGATCGATTCGATTTTCTCTACTATAGAATCTACTGTCAACAACCTCAATAAAATAATAATGTTGGGACCGAGAAAATTTATTATTTTAGAAGGGTTATAGTTTATTGATAAATGAAGTAAAATATTGAATGTTGTGAAATTCAAAAGTTATTATGTAAGTACACAAAATGGCATACACATACATACATTAAAAAAGGAAACATTAATGTGCATGCATTAACTTCAAAATTTAATATCTTGAAAGATTAATCATTTGTTAATTTGTATTGGTATGAAATTAAAACTTTTAGGTCGTTAAAATTAGGGATGAATTTGAGTTTGATTTGGATGCAGAGAGAATAAAAAGACTTTAAATGCATATTTTGAAAAAGAGTAAATTGAAAGAAATGTTGTCAAATTAAAAGTTTATTAATTTATATTAATATGCATTTTTATGAATTTAAGCAGTTATTGTATTAAATGTTTTATGTGGAACAATTATAAGTTAGAGCTCCATGTTTCGACTTCTTGACCAGTGAAGAAAGTAATTCTTAATTTAGTGAGAATATAGCAAAACATCATTTATGCTTATACATAATTATCGAATCTCGAATGAGAAAGGTTAATAATTAGATTGGTTGGTCTAGAATTGACCAGACGTATCTAATTATTTAGGCTTAAATAATATATGTCTGAACATGTCTCTATGATAGCTTGGAAATGTTTTGGACACGATTGCATTAATTTGAAAATTTTGGACTTAATTATAGTTGTAATTAAACCAATTAGTCCAAATTTGACTTCGACTTGAAATTAATTTTTGAGAGAAAAAATTGAAAAATTGGTTTCTTATTTTCTTGACCTTTTGTGGTTAGAAATTGTTTTTTTGGTTTAACTAAAGAAGGTTCTCACGTGCTTGTGCAGTTTTGATTTTGAAAAATATCATAGAAGACTTATAGGCAAGCGTCAAGTGTTTGAAACAAAAGTTGGAAGCTCGTGATTTAGATCCGATCAAAATTTTGATTATCGTATTTTGGTAAATTTCCAATCTTTATTTTTTGATTATATAACATCTAGTAATAACAATCTTGAATTTAAAAAAAAAAAATCATTTTTTTGTATAATTCTTTTTCTGCATTCTAACATAACTTTCATCACCCCTCTAATAAATGTGAGGTCGAGTAAATTTTATCATCGAAATAAGGGTAATTAGGGCAAAACCCCCCTTGACATTTTTCTCTATTATAGAATATTCTCTATCCTTTCAAATTGACAGAAAATACCAGGATGACCTTTTAAATACGGAAGATCCCCTACCATCTAAGTTCGTTACTAGAGTCGTTAAATCCAAAAGGATAGAGGGCATTCAACAGTAGAGGCAAAAAGGTCGAAAATTTTTGCTCCGATTATAAGTATGAGAAAGAATTGTTTAGCCGGGCCCATAACATGCTACAATCCAATAAATAGAATGAATTAATGAATCTGTATAAAGAAAATTTTAATACTTCCGGAGTACTCAGTAGCAATGAAACCTGCAACGGTCCCATATCTTCCTTGTTTTCTGCTAACATTTTAAAACCTGAAACTCCAGTTCTTGCAACATTTGATGTCAACAACTATCACCGAAGCATTGTGCATTGGATTGTGTTATCGACCTTTCCATTGTTCGACCTACGCCAACTAAGTGAAGAAACTACTGCTGTATAACGATGATTAGATTGCTTTCGTGTCAAGTTGTCTCTGCATCGTTTGTTCCTGAGATCTGTTACAGACACAGCCCGGAAAAGGATTTGCGTAAAAGTTCTCCTCCAGTCGTGGGGATTCGCCTCCTTCTCGAGGATATGGTGCCCCAATCCTGTTGGAGTGTAAGTTCTTGACCTTTGAGGTGAAATCCTCCCAAGAAATGGAACCTTTATCCAACAAATCTATCAGTCGAACGAAATTTAACCTGTAACGTGAAATAATGCAATGAATTTAGTTTTCGACAGAAAAAATAACCTCGAAAAGGAGAAAGAGGTGAGAAAGTAATGAAACCTATCAGGATTTATTGTCCTCCGAAATCCTTCAAACCTCCTATGTCCCTGCACAGCCTTTGCCATATTTCCATCATACGTGTAAATGAACAAATCACTTTCTAAGGCTACAATATAATCTACGGCTGCAAGTCGATTCTGATAATGCTTAAAAACTTTGAGTTCTTCTTCCGTCGCAAGCGTTGCGTGACTGTAAACATTTGGATATTCAGATCGAAATGCGTCCATGCTATTGTTACCATAAATTTCCCCTGCGACAATGTATATTCTTGTTGTGGTAGGATATCCCATGGCACGGAGAAATAGGGCTGCCTCCCGGGGAGACATTGGGCACAAGCCTTGCAGTCGCTTTTCTTTGCTGTCTATCTCTTTCTCTTTCCAGTGCTTAACATTGTACCTCAGGACACGAAGTTCCTCGGCCTCATCCGAGTTCAAGCTATGGCTGCAGCCGGTGAATGCAAGCATGTCTTTCTCATACCTGACAAAACAAAGATTACAAAGAATAATTGAGTGACTTCTAATTATGTTGCGATTTGATTTCGTCCTTCAATACTTTTATTGTATATGTTTGCTCGGGACACTATTAACCAACAATAATACCTCAAGTGCAAAGCAATAAATGGTTCACCATTGTCTCTAAGTCGATCCACCAGTTTCTTTCCGAGCTTCTCAATCTCAGGTGTGTAGCGGAGAGCCTCATAATTTGCTCGACACCTGAGTTTCTGAATAGAAGGCGCGAGGCCATTATTGGCGAGTCTTGAGTCCGTATGGGTAAACTTGATTACTTTGTGCTTCTTTAACGAAGGGAGAATCTCTCCTCGGTAGTAACTAGCCTGTAAATAAAGCATATAAAATTAGCTGTATTTCCAACTGAAGTAACTTGTCGGTACAATGGTTCTTATAGTTTCTCAACCTTCGACCAAGAGACGGGGGCCTTAATCAGGGGTTTTATTGCTGCATATTCTTGTGGCAAAGATTCAACTATCTCAATATCATCTCTTAGAACTTCAATGAAATGTCTCCAGTCAAAAATATCTTTGAAACCACTGCAAAAATAGCTAAGCTTAGACAAGACCAAAACGAAAAAGAAACAGTCAGTCAGCACTACTAATACAGAACTGTACCTAGGATCAGTCCAAAATGACTCGTGATCAAGCGAAGGAAGAACAAGAGAGGCATTCATAATTTTCGCAACAGCAACCATGTCGCATATCTAATTGAATCCCATAAGTCAATTTTCAGCAAAATTTTATGAATTTGATTGACTGGAAACGAAGAAAATGATCTAAAAAGAGCATAGCATGAACTCACTCCAGTTCTCATTTGATTCAATCCACCATTTGCATGAACTAGGATATAACCATTCGTTGTTGATCCCGATCCTGAAAGATTTCAAAACATTAATGTGTATTAAACATACAGAACTGATCTCCTGCCCGCAGTTGACAGGAGATATGTTGTGCACCACCGATGTGACGACATGTGGTGTTGCCACATCAGTGGTTGGTGGATAAATGGCAATACCACATGTTGCCACTCTGATGGGTGGGCAGCGTAACTCCTGCCCACGGTGGGCAGGGCAGGAGTTCAATTCTAATCAAACGAAATAATGTCCAGTAGCAACTCTCAGATTCAGGAAGCATGGATCTTAGACATACTTATGCGATTTCTTGGTCGAGTAACGCATTGATAATAGTTCTCACTGTTCGGTTTCATCCATATTTCTGGGACCTGTTGAAAAAATCTGAAAGTAAGTTCTAATCTCACTAATGCTCAAAATCCCGAAAAAATTGCAGAAATTAAATTCTTTTCAACTCTCAATTGTTGCAGAAATTTAGTTAGAAAAAAATCACAAAGTACAGCCACACATCTAAATTTACTTGGAGAAAAAATAGAAGAAGATATAACTATTCAAGAAATTATTGAAAAATTCAATTTTAATAATGTTTATCTTTATTGCTTTAATCATTAATCATTCAAATATAATGGTTAATTATTTATTTTGATTAAACTTACCGGAAATTCTTTCATCAGCCGTTTTTGCACGGCTTCTGCGGAAGATGCTTCAGAATCAAGCATTGCTTTCTGAACATTCGACCAGCCATTCTTGAAATTCTGAACAATTAAAATTCCATTCTCTATCGCAACTGTTCTTCCAAAGCCACCGCCACACTCCCTCAGACCTCTGCCGACGACCGTGAAAGAGAATTTGAGAAACATAGATAACAGCACCATCAACAACAGCAAACCCAAAATCGTACGGCCCATATTCTTCCTTGATCCCAAAGAATGCATGACAACCCACAAATCTTCCACAAGCAAAACCCAATTCTCCGGCACCCTTTTGCGCGCCAATAAATACCTTATCGCCGGGTGGTGGTGATGGTGATGGTGGCTGCCACCACCAATGTTACATAGATACCCTACACCATTACTATTATTAACTGTCTCAGAATCCATATCATTCATTGAACGATCAAAACCAATAGGTATAACATCAGACGATTTTTCATGATCGTTTATGGAGTCTACGACGCGGCGGCGGTGAGCGCCACCGTATATGGGGCTCCCGCTGGCTGAATTGGTGGTGGTGCCAGCGTTTGTCATTTCTGAAAAAACATACAAACGCAAATACAAATCAATAGTTTCCCCTTAAAAAAACGTCGAAATGATTTTTTGAAAAAAAGTCGAAAAGGGGTCAAAAAAAGAGAGAAATTTATGAGAAGAAAGAGAGAAAAGGTTGGCATGAACGGTGACTGGGTTTTGAACAAAAAGGTCAACAGTATATTGCTTAGTTTTGGTATGTATGCATTTGTGGGGGAGAAATATTGTATATTTTGTTCAGGATTTTTGGGTCCATAATTCAAATAATTAAGTGCTTATTTTTGGTATTGTTATGTTGAGAGAAAGAAGTAAGTCCATGTTCTGTCCTATTTTCTAATCATTTTCCTCAAATTCGTTTTCAATTTTAAGATACTCACAATTTTATCAACTTTTTAATCACATATTTTATCAATTTTTATTAAAATGTACTAAAAATCGAATTTTTAATTAAACGAAACAAGGGCTTAATCTAAGGAACAAACACAAACGCAAGCCAGCATAGGGTTTCACGTGATTGGATGGTTCACATCTAATTTGTTCTCATTATTCTTTATTCCATTTTTAGGTGGTATGGTCCATGAATAAAAATTTTCTTTTAAAATAACCACCTAAGTGTTTTTTTTTTTTTCTTTTGTCTCAAAAACATTCTTTCTATCTTTCGTATCTAATTTATCATTGTTTAAAATGTTTTGCTGGTGTGAATTTAAAGGAACAAGGGAGAAAAAATATAAGTGAAACTCACATGAATTGTTATCTCATTATAATGAAGGAACTCTGTATATATATATATGGTTTCAATGAGACTTATAAATTGATCAAGATGCAAATTTATACAGTAAGTGAGACTTATATTAGGATAATGATAAGACATAATAATTGTCACATGAAATCTATTATTTAATTAAAATTCAAAATTTTAAAAATTCCAAACGTAGGGAAAAAGAGTTGTTACGCCTTTTTCTGAAGAAACTCCAAGCCATCCACATGCAGCAGCTAAGGAAATCACCAATGTGCTCGCTCCACGTTACATCCTACCTTGCCGAGGTGAAATCATACTAGGTAGTCTAGTCGAGGTGATGCATCACTTCAACTAAGGTGTCATGTTGAGATCGACCCTCAATGGCTGAGGCAAAGTGCCATGCATGCTACAAGAAGAGGTGCAATGCTCCTAGCCTCCACATTCACAAAAACACCTTTAATTTCACATCTTTCCAAGAGATCTTTCTACGAATCAGCCAACGAATCCTTGATATGACAACTCACAACAGCAAACATTTTAAGGTCAGCTTTAGAGTAACTGCAAGTCAGAAATATTAAATGCTCGTTAACCTATGATTGATGGAGTGATATTTAGGAAAAGACCTCGACGGTCAAAATGAGGTCACATGTCACTTCATCCAACGGTTATCATTCATTCTTTACTACTATAGAAGTTCACACATTATGATATTTGAAGGTAATGTAACTTTAGACTTTCAAAGCTATTAGTTTGCTCTCAATATATTTACTTCATACCCTTTCGGATCCAACCTCTTTATACTTAGTAGCTCACATCTTAGAATGTCACATACCCCTTCACTTATACATTAATTGACTCGATCGCCTCCACCTCACTTCGAAGAAAGCCACATTTGACTTCAGTTTGATGAACTGTGCAAGACTAAAAGCTTAAGTGGATGCGAAAGGACCCGATATTTATTAGACACTTCACCCCTATAAAAAGAGGTCAACAAGAGTACCGATAATTATTAAAATTTTGAAGTATTAAAATATATAGTTTTTTTATGTGGTTTCTTGTTAGGAAAGAATAATATGATTAATATATGTAGGTGTATTCACATGAATTGAATTTTTTTTACCCACTTTATTCATGATATAAAGTGTGTGCATTAAACAAGTGAGGATGAGGATGTTGCATAAAGTGATATTTTTTCAGTTATATTTATTACTTCATATTTATTTACTTCTTTTTTTGCATGGCCTTCGATTAATTGGAGTTGTGAAAAAAGATTCAAGTAGTTTAACCTTAACTTAGTCGCCAATTCCTCGTTCTTTCAAGTATTGAACATTGATTACTACTGTATCAAGAACGAGCTTAATAACTAGGTAGATCTTACACCGAGAAGAAGAAATTAATTATTACAAAATAAAGAAACAATCAAGGGTTTAATACTTAGTACAAATGATAAAGTGAATAATCAATATATATATATATATTTCCTGGATTAACGGAAAATGGAAAAGAAAACGTTATTTGCCACATTGAGTTGCAATGAATTTGGTAAAAGTCGCATTTGTCGTGCCAAGTTGTATGACACACTGAAAAGGAGCGACAAAGCTAAAGTTTCAACACGGAGAATCTTTCACGTTTTATTGTTCCCAATTCTTATTTATTATTTTCTTCAATGATTATAACCAAGTACTTCAACAGTTCAACTTAAATATTATATTATAATTTACAATTTCACCTTTTTATATGTAATGTTAAGTAGAATAAGAGCTTGGAATTTGGGAATATGTTTCGTATGCTATACGCGATATTATAAAAAAAATAAAAAAATCATGTAATCGAATTTGTCACTTATCATGTTTGGTCATGTCTTGTACAATTTATACCACGCGATTTTAAGAATTTAGATGATAACGTATTATAAACGACATGCTTAACATTAGTCATCTTAGAAAGTTTGACCTGAAAATTTAATATTGACCTCATTTATTCCGCAAAATTTATCTATTGCTCCCTTGCAAATAAGGACGGACGTCAAAATTGAATAAGAGTGTCTTTCTAAGTTTAAAAATTCTTTAAAAAAATTACTTCGATTCTCTACTTACTTTAAAAAAAAAAAAACTCATTTTAATAAGCTTTTCCTTTATGCAAATGTGTTGTAACTCTTAATAATAACATACTCCTTACAAAATATCTATTAAGATGTTTTTAAGAAATGGATACTAGGATTTATAAGAAAACATATTAAAGCAAAACACAAAATCGTAATGAAATTAATTTAATTAAACTCAATAATCATGACATTCTTTCTTTGTCCTATGATTTTCTTTTATAAAGTAAACTCTTGCCATATGTCTTTGTAACAATCAAAGATATGGGACCCACAATCATCTCAACATTCCTAATCAATTCGAAGAACTCGTTTTGGTGGTTTGAAAATTTCTGTGGGTCCAATAAAAACCTTTGTAGGACCAAATTGAATTTAAAAAAAAAAAAAAAAATTCTAACTGGAGGAGTTTGAATTTTTTGTCCACCTGTAATAAACTCGTGTAAGACAAGGATATCGTGGTCAACATGAAACATGATTCCTAAGAAATTGTTTCAATTATTAAGATGTAAGAGTGGCCAAAATACATTTTTATGGTTTATAATCGGATGGAATGTCATGGCCAATCAAACGATGGCCAAAAATTGTTCGGCTCATCTTTGGACAAACTGAGCTTTCTGCTCGACCAGTCCCATTTAACAACCCAAATTTTTAGATGCCGTGAACTTGGCCGGGCTTAGTGTGCAGGCCGTCTAGGCTAGCCAGCCCAGCACATTCTAATGCACACACAGAGAGAAGAATCACAAGGTAGGAAGCCTATAAGGCAAAAGCAACCAATTCCCTAATTCAACCTTATTCCATCAGAAATTACATATTCCAAGTGCAATAAAACCATATAAAGTTGTATAGTTACATCTCACATAGATAAATACAATAAACTTAACTGTCTGCCTTGTAATTTTAGACGAAAATTGAGTCTACAGTGTTCCTTGCATTCCAACCAAAAGAGGAGGTGGAATAGCAATGGAACTAGACGTCAACAAAGGATAAACTATAACTTCAGCCATTCCAAGCAAGGGCAAAGCCCCCAGCAAAATCTCGAAGGATAGGACTCTTTTAAATACACCTCACGACCAGTTCCGATGAGATAAAAACTGAAGGAGCGACTGCGATGAGTCATGGTTACACGGGTCACCGGGACAACAGAGATTGTATGTCTCTCACAAATGACCCTTGCAGTTGGAGGTACAGGTGCCCTCTCTGCAATTACTTCGGAAGAAAACTTGTTGAGGAAGTACGAATCGGCAAAAAATGCAGGCGTACACTGGTAGGCCTGGTTATTGCACAACTGCACTCCTTTTGCTCGGTGGAATACGTCGTCTGGAACCGAAGCTGCTCCACTTGTTGCACTTACTTTTCTAGCTGAAAGTGTCTTCCTGCAGATGCAGAATACCATTACACAATTCACATAAGCAAATATAAATTAAGCATGTTTTTGGCTAGGCTTAAACTTTGATGCTCGGACTCTTCAAAATGGAGAAAGTACCCGTGTCGACACGACACGACACGACACGACACGACACGACATGGGTGAAACAAGAGATATGGTAGAGCTTGGGCAATTATCGTATTGAGTTCTACCCAATGCTAGATGTGGATCCTCCAAAATTCAACCGAACACTCCGCCGTTTCTACTTCTTTCTCTTTTCTTTTTTTTTTTTCACTTTTCTTCTTTCCCTTTTCTGCCAAGGGGGTGAAGGAAGGCGGCAGCACTAGGTTTTCCCTTCTTTTTCTTCTTTCTTTGTTCTTTCCCCTTTCTTCTTTTTTTTCCTTTCCCTCTTTGCATAGATGGTTGAGGGTTTTATTTTTGTATAAAATGAAAATGGGTTCCATATAGTTCTACTTAGTGTTTCACTAAGTCCAAATTGCAATCAAGTCCCTCATTTTCTATTTTATATAACATTTGGTAATTAACTTCCCATAAGTGAAAACTAAACTCCAAAATTCTATTTTATTGTCTAACCCCTTATTCAATACTCATTTCCTTCTTTATGAACAATTGATTTTTGTCTATTTAAAATGACAATATTGGGTTAATAAGAAAAAATTGAAGTTTTAAAGAAGTACCCCTCTCCAAAATTTGAATTCTTTTTAATCATATCCCCGTATCCTATATTTTAAAAATCATCATGCCATAGAAACAAAGGGAAATGTGGTCCTATACATTTAGAACCCATTTAGAACTTCATTTCTCTTTGACTCATCCTGTTAATTTCTCTCTTTTTCTTCTTTTCAGAGTATTTTGCATTTTGTCTACATGATTGAAGCAGCATTTAAATCAAGGTACATTTCATAAGTTTATACACATACCACCTAATGACAGCCACTTGGCGTGTTAGAAGAGAGCCACCACCTTGACATGCCTCACATTTTATACATCCGCGCGATCCACAGGTTGCACAAGGAATCGTTCCCTTGCCGTTACATTTGAGACATCTGTATGAGTAAAATTTTCAAATGAATCACATGCTAGATGCAAAACACATATTCCATAAAGCAAGAAGCATAATTATGAAACCAATGAAGTTTAGATACTAGATTATGAGAGAAAATGCTCACATTGTGTCAGATCCATCTCTATGAGCAATTAAGCCTCTCCCATAACAAGCAGGACATGGAGACATCTGATTCTCCTTATAGAAACCAGGCTCTTGATCTTTATTGCAAGTGGGACAAACAAATTTTCCACGTCCCGCACAACCTACATGACAGAACGCGACGTACAAAGAAGGAGAGTTGAGATAAAGGGAGAGAATATAGAGTGAGAAAACGAGTTTGTTCAATAATCAAATGTAAGTATTACATGGATAGACCATCTTTATTTAGAGTCTAAGAAAACCTTATTTGTGAAGGAAATAAGGGGAATAAAACATAATTTAAGTCGAACTAGAAAAATCTATAAAACAAACCCTAGTTCTAGTAAAAGTAGAAGACAATAATAAACTAGAATAAGCTACTCTAAATTAAACTAACTTTATTTGTACTCTAATGATCTTCTTATCTTAATTCCCCATCACTACATAATTACAAGAAAAACTATAGTGTTATATTCAAATCCGTACATGCATATTGAAGATCATAACCTATAAACATTAGCGGACAAGGAACAATAAAATTACTAAAAATGATACTGATATAATTTAAAAAGTAACTATAAAACCGGACTGATGTTCTTATAGCCAGTACCTGAACATTTCTCAATGGCTTCTGAATGAGGAATCTTGGTCCGTGACTCTTTATGAGGTGTAAATAATACAGGAAACTCAGACCGTAAATCCAATTCCCATATTCCAAGTTCAGGCCCCTCATGCTTTCCATCAACGTTGCCACCAGAGTATGTTTCCTTTTCTGTTATTGTTTCCCTTTCTTCAATAAAAGTCTCGAGAGTTCCCGTATAAACATTGCAATCTTCAACTGCGTGTATATTCCATGTCCGAGCAGGACGACTTCCCCAACAACAACGATGACCAACATGATCTATGAGTAGTTCTCGGATTTCTACCTCATCCAATACTTGACTGTACTGATACTTATATGGATTACCACATTATAATGATCAAATGTAGAGATAGGTAATAAAGAACCATAATCCATTGAAGAATCTTAATTTTATGAGACAAACCCCCAACAGACCCAACATGAATTTTAATATGAAACTAAAGGCTATTTTGCAAGGTGATCCATAAGCAATTGCAAAAATCAAACATACACAGGACGTGTCTGACTGAGTTTAAGTTCTTTCTATTTCTACTTTTTTTAATTTGTTATAACCTTCAAGTTATTTTAATTTCATTTAAGAAAGTATGCAGGAACTAATCAACTTCTTTGTGACTTTTGGGCAACCCTCGAGGACGGATCTGCAGCATGTCTTTGAGAGACGCCAATCCAAAACATAAAGAATGCATTAACTAATATAAAGAGGCTTCCACACAGGAATCACCATAAATTGAAAGTTAATGGTTTCAGGAGCTTCTATTTCAGTTTCATTTTGAATAGTTCGACATCTAAATCTTTTTGAGCCGCATGGCACACAGCTAGAAGTATTAGGATCTCTAGTATCAGTGTATTAAAGTGCCTTTTGAGCATGAACTATGAACTCCACCTCATGGATTTTAAGACACGGTGTTCTTCGATTCCAAATCCAATATTTATCTTCTATCAGTTTTTCTATCCATCATGATGGAATTTTCATTCTAACAATTTGAAAAAGAATAAGAATAAAAATGGATTCTTAACACTGACAGGATGATTCAGAGTGAATAAGTAAAGACCCATATAACACACTATAAATATTGATCTCATGATTCATAGTATGAAATTTGATTTGGGAATTGGATAAAAGAAATATTAACCATCCAAAATTTGTGTGCATCTGAAGTTCCATATAAATTTTATATGCAAATCCATAAGTAAATTATATCGTATTCAAGTACATAATCAAAACTAATCCTGCCTGCGAGGTGCATATTCAAAATATACCTGCCTACATCAGAAGTTGTTCCTACATGTCCATGATATCCACCCTGAGGATAACCAGTCACTTGTGCTGCATCAATAGACCTTTAATTCATTATCCAAGAAAAAAAATGCATTGCCAGAGGTTATAAAATGCCATATGTTAACCAATAAGGAAGTGGAATGAAGAAAAATATTCAAAAATAGGGGCATAAAATCACACAGAGTTCCATAGTTTCGCAGGAATAGAGGCTAAAACTTGCACAGTCAAGAATGGAAATACAGGCTTCATTTGCTAACATAATTCGCGTCTTAAATCTCACATGCTCATAGCTCAGGCTGATAGAGATGGTTTTAAAAAATATATCCTCTTCTACACTCAACTCTAACTTTTTAAAAAATATATATATTAAAATTTAAAAGTCCTAGAAATTCATTCTTCTTTCAAATCTGATTTCTGCTAAATATATGGACAACAGCTAGAAAATAACACATAAATTTAAGCTTAATTAAGACTCTTGTTCTCGAAATCTAATGAACTAAGCAGCTACAGAATCCCAATTTCTATTGACAATGCGGAATATCAAGTATTACCATTTAGCAATTTATTAAACCACAATCAGAAAGAGTTTTACACGACCCAGAGAGAAACAGACCTGATCCACCACTTGATTACTCTGAAATGCAAAAAAATGTACCGATCACTTCTGAATCCCAACAAGTACGTTCGGTTCCTTGTGGGTTTACAATCACATTCGGCAGCCTCTCCTTCAGAAAGGATCCTTAAAACCAGCTAGAAATGAGACGGTGCCCAAGGTCACGTCCAAACGGTGTGGGATTCAGAAGTGTTACGGGAAAATATAAAGTTATACAATATTTGAAATTACCATTGGGAAAGAAGTGGTGAGGTTCGGAGGAACCGACCAAAGGGGCATGTAAAGAAGGCGGGTACGGTTCAGAAAAAGCGGCGGATCGAATTTCATCGACGCTCACTTCAGTTCCAGCCGTGAAAGCCGTTGGAATTGCCGACCCGGCACGGCCCACGTGTTCGTATGTGCTCCACCTTTCACTTCCTTTGTCACTTTTCTCTGTTACAAAATATTTTTACGTCCTAAAAAGTCAGAATTATGACCAAAAAAATAATCCAATAAAAAAGTTTGCAACTTTACGAAGAAGATGAAATTGGAAACTGGAAAGTATACCTGATGACAGCAAAGGCGTCTCCATTTTTGCTTTTCTTGCCTACAGAGTGGCAGTAATTTGAATTTCGAGCGATGAACTGAGATTATAATGTAAAACTCTGAAAAACTTAGCGGATTTTAATATGCGAAATTTGCCTTAATCGAGAAGGAACTGCGGCGACTTCGATTCGATTTCAACTGGGGTCTACGTGCAATTATTTTCTTGATCTTAGCTGGTGTCGATTATTTTTAGTGACAATTACAGCAGGATCAGGGGATCAAAACTTTCAAGAAACTGCGGTGGAGTCCCTAACCTTCCATTTTTCACACTATCATCCAAAATTTCGTAAAACTATTCAACTTAAGAACATTTCCACGGTCCAAAATAGACATTGACCTTTAGTTGACCATTTTAAGTAGATTTTAATCTACACCAAACAGACAGAGGTGAAGCACTACCCGACAAGCTATGGCCGCCGCCTCATGTTGGCTCCGTTGAAAATTTTTTATTTCCCATATATTTGGTTGTCATTGAGCGTTCATTTAATCCAGATAGATTCGCCCTAACTCAGATAAATTCTTGGATCTGTCACTGCAAACAAGGATATATCTATAAGCTCAAAATCAGACTAATTTTCTAGTTTCTTGTAGTTGCTACAAAAAGTTCATATATATAGATCCTCGATCCAATGTGCAAAATGCCGTTTTTTTTTAATAATAGTAATTTAAAACTCAATTTGGATAATAAAAGTCGTTAAGAGTATTATAAGTTAAAAAAAATTCGTGCATATGTCGTGTTAGTAGTCAATTTCGCCGCAAAAATTGAAATAGTAGGTTATTAATAATTCATAATACTTGAAAAAAAAAAAATTTGTACATCTCTGTATATAGATGAAGTCAAAAGGCGATATAATCAAAATGACCAGCCTCCAGCAAAGAAAGGATAATCATACGAGAATGTCAGCACACATTATCCACTTTTGCATGATAATTAATGTAGCACGTTTGGATAAGAGCATAAAATCGAAAACCAATTGATTCTTTAAGCAAATTAATCAATGCAACAATTAAAAACTGGAAAAGAAAATTAAGGAAAACAGAAGAGGATGGCTGGCGCTGAGTAGGCATAATAAATATATATATAGGAGACGACTGACAATGGAAGCACGGAATCGTTTCGCTGCATTTTCACTTGGCTTAACTTCATTCAATTTTTTTCCATTTTAACGATGGCGGATCATGGGAAGCTCAAATCGGACATTTCATTTGCCGGAATTTTTGCTAGCAGTGCTTTCGCTGCTTGCTTCGCCGAGGTACACTCCATTTTTTCCCCTTCTTTTAACAGTTTTTCGTATTCTGGATCATTTGCTTATTTTCGTGATAACATTACTGAATTTCAACTTTTGTTTTGAGAAGTTTGTGGGTATTCAATTTTCGTTTAATCCTTTTATGAAGACAGTTATTGCATAAATTCTCAGAAGCAGTCGTAATTTTGGTCTACCTACCTCTCTTAATGAGTTCTGCTGGTGTTCCAGTGCCGAAATCTCCTTGTTTTGGCCATTTTCTCATAGCAGTAACGTTGTCTATTGCATATTCTGGCTTGTGATTGACCTGCTTTGTTGAATGTGTAAATTTTCGGAATTAGATATGTACGATTCCACTGGATACGGCCAAGGTCAGGCTTCAGTTGCAAAAGAAAGCTGTTGCAGGGGATGCGTTAGCTTTGCCAAAATATAAGGGATTGTTGGGTACAGTTGGCACGAGGGAAGAAGGGCTATCCGCGCTATGGAAAGGCATCGTGCCAGGGTTACATCGTCAATGCTAAAATGGAGGGTTAAGGATCGGGTTATATGAGCCTGTAAGTTTTTCAAGAATTTGCGAAGTCCGTCATCTGTTTGTTGCTTCACTGGGTTTTTGACTTCAAAACATTCTCATACTTGACAGGTTAAAACCTTCTATGTGGGACAAGATCACGTCGGAGATGTGCCATTGTCAAAGAAGATACTTGCTGCACTAACGACTGGTGAGAACTTCCTTTTTTTCCGTACTTTTTAGGTCTGAAAAATGAGTAGATATGTACGTCTACAACATCTTCTGTAGATAAGACACGCGGGTTCTTGAAGTGTCAATCTATAGTTACTTCCTATTTTTGCAACATTAAGTGTTCAATTCTATATCAAATAGGTGCTGTTGCAATTACAGTGGCCAATCTGATGAAGTGCGTAAGGAGTTAGAATTTATGATGAAGTGGGATTACAAGGCAAAATAATAATTTCATGATAAATTCGAACTTGTCCGTTTTTGGCGAATTGATAGTCTAATTCGATTGGAAACGGGTCATTGATCACAACTC
>CAIGRP010132676.1:0-10268 GCA_903798385.1 Fraxinus cuspidata
CAACTAAATTGAAGTACAGAAAATGTTTGATTGAAAGAAGTGATATGGTTAAATCTCATAATGAAAACTCTTCCTCATATGACAGCAAACAACAAAGAGTGGGGGTTATATGAGAGCTTGAATATACACTTTTCATCCATAAAAAAAAAAAGTCTTCGTGCGCGACGGAGACACCGTGTGCGCACACGGAGACACGGATCGTGTCTCCTTTTTTTTTCCTTTTTTAAAACACACGAACTCTATCCCTAACTAATCAATGAAGTTTTCTGATTTTTACATAACAAAAACCAAAAAATTAAACCCCTATGAATATTTTTACATGCATCTTACTCTAAGGGGAGGTTTGGTTTTGGACATGACAAATTTACTGTTAACAAATTAACCTACCTGTCAAAATTTTCCAATACCTTTACTGAGTCTAATGTTATAGTTTTGTGCAGCTTCTCTTACAGTTTTGTGCAGCATCTCTTTTTCATTTTCATTGTCCTGTGGATTCTGCTTGCTGACACATACCCTGAAAAATCGATAAGAATCATTAATTACTGATCAATAAACTTAATTATAACGTTAGGAAAACATATGGTACCTTTCAAGTCGCAGTTGAAATTCGAGACATGTTGCCTCCAACTAAATTGAAGTATAGAAAATACTTGATTGGATGAAGTGATATGGTTAAATCTCATAATGGAAACTCTTCCTCGTATGACAGCAAGCAACAAAGAGTAAGGGTTATATGAGAACAAGAATATACACTTCTCATTTGTAAAAAAATAAAATGTCTTTGTGTGCGACAGAGACACTGTGTCTGTATACAGAGACACGAATCTTGTCTCCGTGATGCATAGAGTCATGGGTCGTGTCTCGCTTTTTTTTTTAAACACACCAAATCTATCCCTAAGTAATAAAATATGAAGTTTTCTGATTTTACATGATTAAAAGCAAAATATTAAACCCCTATGAATATTTTTACATGCATCTTACTCTAAGGGGAAGTGTGGTTTTGGAGATTACAAATTTACTGTTAACAAATTAACCAAACTGTCAAATTTTTCCAATACCCTTACTGAGTCTAATGTTATAGTTTTGTGCAGCTTCTTTTACAATTCTGTGCAGCTTCTCTTCTTTATTTTCATTGTCCTGTGGATTCTGTTTGCTGACACATACCCTGAAAAATCGACAAGAATAATTAATTACTGATCAATAAACTTAACTATAACGTTAGGAAAACAAAGGTACCTCTCAAGTCCCAGATAAAATTCGAGACATGTTGCCTCTAACTAAATTGAAGTACGAAAAATGCTTAATTGGAGGAAGTGACATGGTCAAATCTCTTAATGAAAACTCTTCCTCATATGATAGCAAACAACAAGAGTGGGGGTTATATGAGAACTTGAATATACACTTTTCATCTATAAAAAAAAGTCTCCGTGCGCTCACGGAGACATCGTGTGCGCACAGAGAGACACAAATCGTGTCTCTGTGGTGCACGGAAACATGGGTCGCGTCTCTTTTTTTTTAAACACACCAACTTTATCCCTAACTAATCAAATATAAAGTTTTCTGATTTTTAGATAACTAAAAGCAAAAAATTAAACCCCTATGAATATTTTTACATGCATCTTACACTAAGGGGAAGTCTGGTTTTGGAGAATACAAATTTACTGTCAAATTAACTGACGTGTAAAATTTTTTCCAATACCCTTACCGAGTCTTATGTTATATTTTTGTGTAGCTTCTCTTACAATTTTGTGCAGCTTCTCTTCTTCATTTTCATTGTCCTATGAATTCTGCTTGCCGACACATACCTTGAAAAATCGACAAGAATTATTAATTACTGATCAATAAACTTAGCTATAACGTTAGAAAAACAAAGTGTACCTTTCAAGTCGCAGTTGAAATTCGAGACATGTTGTCTCCAACTAAAGTGAAGTACATAAAATGCTTGATTGGAGGAAGTGATATGGTAAAATCTCATAATATAAACTCTTCCTCATATGACAGCAAACAGCAAAGGGTGGGGGTTATATGAGAACTAGAATATACTTTTTTCATCCGTATAAAAAAAAAAGTCTCCGTGTGCACACAGAGACACGAATCGTGTCGCCTTTTTTTTTTTAAACACGCCAACTCTATCACTAACTAATCAAATATGAAGTTTTCTGAGTTTTACATAACTAAAAGCAAAAAATTAAACCCCTATGAATATTTTTACATGCATCTTACTCTAAGGGGAAGTGTGGTTTTGGAGATTACAAATTTACTGTTAACAAATTCACCAACCTGTCAAATTTTTTCCAATACCCTTACTGAGTCTAATGTTATAGTTTTGTACAGTTTCTCTTATAGTTTTGTGCAACTCCTCTTCTTCATTTTCATTGTCCCGTGGATTCTGCTTGCTAGCACATACCTTGAATTATCGACAAGAATAATTAATTATTGATCAATAAATTTAACTATAATGTTAGAAAAATAGATCATACCTTTCAAGTCGCAGCTGAAATTCGAGACATGTTGCCTCCAACTAAATTGAAGTACAGAAAATGCTTGATTGAAGGAAGTGATATGGTTAAATCTCATAATGGAAACTCTTCCTCATATGACAGCAAACAACAAAGAGTGTGGGTTATATGAGAACTGGAATATACACTTTTCATCTGTTAAAAAAAAAAGTCTCCGTGACCGTTTACGCACACGAAGACACGAATCGTATCTTCGTGGTTCACGGAGACATAGGTCGTGCCTCCTTTTTTTTTAAAAACACAACTCTATCCCTAACTAATCAAATATGAAGTTTTCTGATTTTACATAACTAAAAGCAAAAAATTAAACCCCTATGAATATTTTTACATGCATCTTACTCTAAGGGAAATTTTGGTTTTGGAGATTACAAATTTACTGTTAACAAATTAACCAACCTGTCAATTTTTTTTCCAATACCTTTACTGAGTCTAATATTATAGTTTTGTGCAGCTTCTCTTACAATTTTGTGCATCTTCTCTTCTTCATTTTCATTGTCTTGTGGATTCTGCTTGCTGGCACATACCCTGAAAAATCGATAAGAATCATTAATTATTGATCAATAAACCTAATTATAACGTTAGGAAAACAGATGGTACCTTTCAAGTCACGGCTAAAATTTGAGACATGTTGCCTCCAATTAAATTGAAGTACAGAAAATGTTTAATTGTAGGAAGTGATATGGTTAAATCTCATAATGAAACCTCTTCCTCATATGACAGCAAACAACAAAGAGTGGGGAATATAAAAGAAATGGAATATACACTTTGTGGGCCTATAGAGACTTTGGTCGTGTTTCCTTTTTTTAAAAAAAAACATACCAACTCTATCCCTAACTAATCAAATATGAAGTTTTCTGATTTTTACATAACTAAAAGCAAAAAATTAAACTCCTAAGAATGTAGAGTTATAAAAAATGTAAATGTGTCGAGTGTTATGAACATTCCATCAAAAGCAAGGATTTCTTTTTGTTTGCTGCATCTTTTTGCCAACTACCATAAAACTCAAACATAGAATGGAGAAATGGGAAAGTAATCAAATGCCAAATTCCGATCTAGTGGGTAAGTGTTAATCATCATCGCAGAACAAAAAATCATAGGATGAGAAGGAAATATCTCCATAATATAACAAAGCTTAATACCGTAAAAGTTAATCTTGACATCACCAAACTAATACTAATACATGAATTCAAGCATCAAGAAGCCAAAAATTATTTATGATGAAAATTTCTTTACCAAGTATGTATGCCACAAAACGAAAGAAGAAATCCGTTGTCACAACCAATGTGAGAGAAAAGGCCGAACACTCGAACCATATTTGACGAATCAAGGAACTGCAATATCACCACGACACGACGTTAATGCCATGAAATTAGATGGAATACATACCCTCTGTTACAATGGAAGTAAATTACTCATTCCTACAGAGAAATCTAGATTAGAGAAGCAAAAAATGAAGTTGCAGTTTGATTTTCAAGAAAAAAAGGCGAAAAAGGCAGCTTCAAATGAATTTTCTTTGATTTTAGAGAGAGAGTGAAAAGGGAAAGTCAGAGAGAAAGAAATGTTTACAAAGAAATGAAGAGAAGAAAGGGAAGACGGATGTGTGGAGAAAGGAGAAAAGTAGCATGGGAGTTAACGTGAAAAAATGGAGAAAGAGGATATGGGTGGTCTGTATTTTGTTCTTTAAAAAAAAAATGAATTACGACGATGGGAAATCGCGACACGTGGCGCACTAAATTCTAGCCTCTTTTATATTGTAGTGAAATATTAGCATAACATTGTCATTATTTGATAAGAAACTTCTTTCAAGCTTCCTTGAGATTCTAGATTATTGTACAGAGTTTTCACTAATGGCTGTTGAACTTTTTACTTAGTGTCATTTGGACCATTGAACTTTAGTTTATATTTGACTTATCATTGAACTTTATAAAATATTTCATTCAAGCCATTAACTAGTCTTAACATCTATTTTTTGAGTGAGCATTCTTTGTCTTCATGTGCCAAATTGTAGGATTTAATTGAAAATTCTAATAGTTTGATGATTTCACGCACACATAGGATTTTAGTTTAAAAAAATAGACATTAAATTGAATAAGTGATTATTTTGTAAAGTTCAGTGATGAGTTCGAAATAAATTAAACTCCAGTGACCAAGGTGATAGTGAGTGTAAAGTTCAGTGACCATTAGTGAAATCAACCAGCTGTCCACATTGATAACAGTGCAGTTGACCAAGACCGAATGCATAAAATCACACAACCCATTTCTGATCTTTTCTGTAGATTCCGTGTTAGAGATTCAATAACTCAAGCTGAATTCTCTTATTTGATCGTTTGAGATTTTGTATTTTGTAAGATTCTTGTCAAACGGGAAATAGGAAGATGTGTGACAACTATGATAACTGGGAGAGACTCGTGAAAGTCGTGCTTCGAAGAGAACAAGATCGACAACTTGCTTTAGCTGACTCGAGGGAATCAAGTTTCAGATCCATATCCTCTAGTTTCAGACTCGGGCCTGATTCTTCATTTCGTGAGCAGAATCCTCAACTTGAAGCTTTTAATTCCAATACTGTAAATTTGCCTGGAGACAAAAAGGTAATCTGTTTGATAAAACTTTGTTCTTTATCAAGCTACTTACTTATAGATGAATCTGTCAGCTACATAATCAATAACGAAATTTTAAGATTGGTTTATGAAGTCTTTATGAACTTTTAGGTAAAATTTTAAGATTGGTAAAGCTGTTTATTCCTTGATAAACATATTTTTTTATGAACTTTTTAGGTAAAATTATTATATTTTGTCCAAGTTCCAATTATTCAACACTTCTATTCTAAGTTTTGGGATATAAATTATTTTAGATGTTAGGCTAAAGATGCATAAACTTAGTGTCACTAAACAACTCATTACTCCACTCAGTTTATTTAACACTGTTAAATCTCAAAAATCTATTCCACGAACCTTACCCAATGGTCTGCGAAGCATATAACAATATACGAAGTAAAGGAGGGCTGGAAAGGTTCGCATGAAGTAAAGATGCGAACTGCTGCTCCGGCCAGACTGGTGACATGCTGTCAAGATATACATAAAGCATGGCATTTGTAACAGAATTAGTTACTAATAAACCAATGAGGAACCTTCTAAAAAAACCAAAATTCCCCAAAGTTGGAGGAAAATATATAAATACCCCTTTATTGGAAGAGGATTGTATGCAATTTAAATATCTCCCTCTCAAATAGCTATTTGCCTTCTTGCTCCAGTTTGAGCATTAAAACCAGTGAGTTTAAGAAGTGAAAATCATAGCTAGGTAAGTAGGATTTGTTGATCATATTTGTGTCATAAACAAATTGGGGCAGTATGTGGAAAACTTGAAGAAAGTAGATCACAAAATCTCATCTTATCTGTAAAAGCTAGAAATTCTTGAGACCAAAGAAATTAAACTCAATGGAAATAGATCTAGGGTAGATGCATTAGAGGCCAAAACAAAGGAATTTAGCAATAACTCAGCCAAAAGTGATATTAATCCTAAAAGAAAACGGGAAGGAGCGTTGGCAAAGTTTAGGCTAATGTTTTTCCCGCCTAGTACTACCATCGACAGAAAGGAACATATACTGCAGGGGATATACAATGGTAGAAAACCTTAAATTGTTAGTAGCAGAGAATGCATGTTTGCATGTAAGACGTGAGGATCTAAAAGTAAGACGAAAAAATGAAGGTAAATTGATAGCAAAGAAGGAAGATCTAAGGTATGAAAAATGAGCAACAATAAAAATTTTCGATAAAAGTATAATGAAGTAGTCATCAGCCTTGTGGCTGAATGTTGTGAAGAAAAGGTAGGAGAATCCCTCAGAAGTTACTTCACACATTTCAAAGCTGAATTGGTGGTAGTGAAGCTATATCAGATGAAGAGGCGAAAGATAAGGCTAGTTCCGCCTGGCAAAGACTATTCCAGCCCAGATGGGTGAAAGCGAGGTCTATCCAGTCAAAAAATTCAATTTAAAGAGAGGTTTATCCCGCTAAAGGAGTTTTCATTTAAGCAAGGTTTGTCCTGCCAAAGAAATATGGGGATTGATTACACCACAAAGAAAAGTACTACCAAAAAAGACGAGGCCATGTCCATTTGTTATTAAATGTCATGACATAATTGTAATAGCGTGGAAAATACTTATGTATTAAGAGAGCTATAGCATCACTTTTTATTGTTTTGATGATTTAATAAAGTCTCATTTGGAAAACAACGTTGTCAAAATGTGAAATCAGTACAAGAACGATAGATTCTGTTGTTGATATAAGCTCATTATGAATGCATCCACGTGAAGCATAACTAAAATAATAAATAAGTAAAAAATGCAAGCTCAAAAGAGATTATCAAATTCATAAATTCGTACAACATAAATAATGATATTTTACTAATAAAATTGCCAAGACAGAATAGTTTTATACGAACAAGGAATAAAGCTTCGTCATCACTGAGCAATGAGACAAAAATAAGCTATCCTAATTAGCCAGGGACTAAAAATTTCCAAAGATGAATCATCTTGGTTAACTTTAACTTCACCCCCTATGGTACACTCGCTTCTAAAGAAGGAATCGAACTGTCATGAGGTTCATTAATGGCCACATTCCTACTCAGGGAATAGTTGGGGAGTCCGTAGGTTAAGAAAGATTAGCAACAATGGATGGAGTTTTCGGAGCCCTAGAGGTCATTAGTCGAACCCTAGGAGAAAGGATGTCTTTGATATCATTCTCATGAGCCTCCAAAAAGTCAATATTCCATTTAGGGTGAAAGTTTATGATAATATCAAGCACTTTATTTCACCCCTTCCTGCATGGCATTCTCAACCAACTTCGCCTCGTTAGCCGCTGCTCCAAAAAGGCTAGACTCTGCAACAGCTAATTCTGTCTCAATATTATTCAATCTATCGCGAAGTAAAGCTATCTCATTCTTTGTGTATCCAGTTCCACAAGGATAGCCTCCTGCTCGGACTTAGTCATTTGGAACTCTCTCCAACACGCGAAGTGAGTCACGCTTAGTCCTTGCAACATAGGCTACATGCTCTTCCTTGGTCAAACTCATATTTAAAGAGATCTTCTTGGCATCAGCTACCAAGGAAGCCTCCTTCGCAGCAAAGCTTCAACAATTTCTCATCCCGTTATACTTATTCTATTCGCCGTCAACCTCCTTAAGCTTGTTTTGGAGAGTATCGTATCCTTCACTCGTGAGAGGCAAGTTTCATAATCAGACTGTTGGTCTTAAGATAAGTAGGGGCAAGCTCTTTCGCTAATTTCTTCCCAGACGGTTTAAAATAGGCATAGACAGCCTTCGCAGTTCAGGCGACAAAACGAGGGAATGACGATAAAATCCTCACATCTAATGCACCCTTGCGCGAGGGGGAAATAGAGACCTCAAATTTGGAGTACGCTTTTGGGGTGAGTAAGAGACTTTGGGATCTATGAGGGGTACAAACTCGCTTGAGGCTTTCTTTTTCCTAGGATCCCTAACCAGACCCAAAGAGGAGGAAGGCACATATTTTGCAAGCAAAGGTTCTGAAGTTCTGACAGTAGATATTTGTAATAGGGATCGCTTGGATGAAGCATCGACCACCGGTGAAGATACTCCTTTGGAACTAGAACTTTTGCGGATCAGCTTCGTAGATGGATGAGCAGCAGTCTTCGGTGCTTAGGGGCCATCGAAGTAGTGGTACCCAAGTCAGTTCGCACGGTAAAACAAAGATAAATTGAATATTCTCCAAGAGATAAGGAAAAGTCCTTTAAAACAAAGAAACTAATGCATTGAATTACTCGGAGTAATCTGAACTTTGGTGTCATGAAATTTCGGATTAGTGAAGCTCAGTAGCCCCCTAGCTTCGCGAGTCTCAGAACTCAGATTGAGAATAGGCACTACCAAAGAGCGAAATTATTGTCAGGCTTGACCTCGAAGAGGAGCTCATAGTTTATCTGCGCAAACATAATCAAATAAAAAATGAGTAAAGGCAAGATAATCATTGGATTTGCCGTTTCATAATCACCGTAGGATAAGGGTCATTAGGATGTAGTCCCTAGTTATTGTCAGCAAAGAAAAAGTTCTCCTTCCAATTATGTGTTTTATTAGGAGCGGTAATGATTTCAGGCATATTTTGGGTAAGCAACGTGTAAAATAATATTATCCCTTTTGCGAGTGCGTTGTATTCCTTGCTCCATATGATAAATAGAAAAAACAAAACATCTGGAGAAAGTTTTCCTCTCAAACCCGCATTGTTCCGTTACAAAAACAATCCAACCATGTGGCCCCATCTGTTCGAGGTAAGTCGGGTAGGAGCATTACTAAAAGAGGAAAAAATGATGCTTACCCCGAATTTCAAAGCCTTGAAATTACACAGGCAATCGCGACCATTGAATTTAATATGCGCTTGAGTAAGAATTATAAAAGAACAGACTCGATTAAATGTATTTGTCATGCACATTAAATATGTATAGGCCACCAGCCTAGAAACATGCGAAAAGGCCCTGTAGAACACGCAAATAGCTACAGAAATCATAACATTTCCCTCAAAATGGCCCACGTTGTCTACCACTAATGAAGAAAAGTACATACAAACAACAATTGGTTCGCATCGCATCAAAAGAAATACCGAAGTCCTAGAATTAGTATGAATATTAAAACCGGACTTCAAGGACTATTTGTTAACCCCAAAAATCTGTTTCACGAACCTTCCTTAATGATTTAAAAAGCATATAGCAATATCTAAATAAAAGAGAGCGGAAAAGGTTCGCATGAAGTAAATATGCAAACCACTCCTCCAGCCAGACTGGCCACAGGCTGTCAAGATGCACACAAAGCATGACATTTGTAATGGAATTAGTTACTAATAAACTAACGAGGAACTGCCATCTTTCGTTCTTCTAAAAAGACCAAACTACCCTAGGTTTGAAGGAAAATCTATAAATACCCACTCATTTGAGGAGGAAGGCATGCAATTCAAATATTTCCCTTTAAAATAGCTATTTCCCTTCTTGCTCTAGTTTGAGCATCAAAACTAGTGAATTTAGGAAGTGAAAATCATAGATAGGTGAGTAGGATTTATTGATCATAACTGTATCGTCAATACTGAGAATATCAACGCAGGAAAATGCTGCTGGCAACGAAGGCACTGATGAGCCTTATCACTGTAACAAGGATGGTCCAGAAGAATTTGAGCCCAACTTTGTTTGCCTTGTGAAAATGGTTCAGAGTTTCATTGACAAGAACGAGAAACCCCACAGGTTTAGCCGTAACAGATGCAATTGCTTTAATAAAATCTGCACGGTAAGCTTCAATGAGGAACTTGTCTCATTTAATTGCTTTGGCAATTCAATCTGTTCTCCTTCATCTGATGAACTTCATCTTATCAAGGTAGATAAATGAATTTTAGTTATTTTTGTTATGTTTTCTTGCTGAATATAGTTTCTCTGAAAAATATTCGGTTGAATACAGAGTTTGGTACCTTGTGTGTGTGTGTTTGAGAGAAATTTTGTTAGCAGACACTGCAAGAATTGTTGAGAAAAACAAGATCATTAAACGAAAAGACTGTTGTAGAACAATTGTAACTGACAACCTAATTGCTCTTGGATACAACGCTTCAATTAACAAATCTCGCTGGGAAAAATCCCCCTCTATTCCCTCAGGTAATTCTCTCTTTCTATCTGCTACACAATTTCTTCTGTTTCTTTCTGGGTAAAATCCCTCTTTTTGTTTATTTATTTATTGCACAATATGATA
>CAIGRP010132682.1:0-11432 GCA_903798385.1 Fraxinus cuspidata
AATTATTGGGCTTAGAAATAACTTATGGCTTGTAGTTTCATATCCCTAAATGGATGAGCTACTATAATTCGTTTCTAAAATGGGCTACATCAACCAAATTAAGAATATATAAATTCGGGACATTACATAAAGTCTTCAAAATTTTCAAAGCGCAGGTGAAGCTTGAATATGAAAAGAATATCAAGTGTTTGATGACAAACAATAGAAGAGAGTCTATCGATGATGAATTTGATAACTTCTATCAACAAGAAGGTATCAAGAGATAGTTTACAATGGCATACACTCCACGATAAAATGGAATGGAAAGGTGGATTAATAGAATCTTGTTAGAAAGAACAAGAGCAATGTTGAGAACTGCGGGCTAGCCAAGCCATTCTTGGTGATGATCTGAAAACTCTAGTGGAGTTGTGGACTTGTAGGCCAACTAATTATTCTTACTTACATTTATTTAGAAGTCATGTGTACATTATCTACAATGCTCAAAAAACATCAAAGTAGGATCTAAAATTTGAAAAAAATGCATTTTCTTAGGATATGCTGATGGAGTCGAGGGGTACCGCCTTGTGATCATACTGTCCACAAAGTGATAATAAGCAGAGATATAATATTTTCATAAGGCAAGGAATAAGAAAATGAAAATGATAGCACTTCAAAACAAAAATCAGAGACTACTATAGTTCAAGTTAAAGATAAACAAGAACAAGAAATTCCAAATTTTTGTGAAGCAGTACTAGAGCATGAAAAAAAAAAACTAATCTAAAACTATAGAAATTTTACAATCAACTCGAGAGAAGAGAGAACTAGTTTGGCACTCATAGTACATTATGGAGGACAATGTTGTATATTGCTTACTCAGAGAAAATGAATAGTCATCAACTTTCCATGAGGCTATAGCCAAGAAGCTTTTTTATAGATGATAGCAATACAAGAAGAAATTGAAGCTTTTAGATGGAGAAGTTAGATGTGAAAATTGCATTTCTTCATATAGAACTTGAAGAAGAGATTTATATGCTCCAACTAGACGATTTTAGATAAAAAGGAAAAGATAACTTATTTTGCAAGTTGAACAAATATCTATATGGTCTCAACTCTGAAGCAGGTACCAAGATGTTGGTATAAGAGATTTGATTTCTTCATTGTGAGCGTTGGATACAACAAACTCGGTTCATATCCTTATACTTACTAAATGAGATATAAAGATAGTTATTTCATTATTCTGCTTTTGAATGTTAACGACATGCTGATAGCAAGTTCCGACAAAGATCGTATTAAAGATTTGAAGGCATAGTTGACTAGGAAGTTTGAAATGAAGGAATTAAGATCAACAAACAAGATTCTAGGATGCAATTTATCGAGACAAAAATGATAGGAAGACTTGACGTTTTTAAAAAAAAAAAACTATTTGAAGAAAATCTTGTGGTGCTTCAATACTCAAGATTGTAAGATAATTTTTACCACTCTTTTTATTAATTTCAAGTTATCCTCAAGTATGAATCCTAGTAGTGAAGTAAAATGATGAAAATATCTCGAGTACCATATGCATCAACAATTTGTAGCTTAATGTTTGTTATGATCTATACAAGACCAAACATTGTACAAGCAGTAGAAGTAGTTAGTCAACATGTGGTTAATCTTGATAAAGAGCATTGGAGTACTGTAAAGAAGGTCCTAATATATGTCAAGGGTACTTCAAATGTAAAGTCCCGAATTTTATATTAAGTTGGTTGGTGTGACTCATTTAAGAAACAAGTTATGTTCGGCCCATTTAAGGTAATGAAAGCTCTCAACATAAGTTATTTAAAAGTTCAAAGATTTAAGATCTTGAATTTAATAAATTTGAGACAAAGATTTAGTGAATAACTGGGTTATCTGCACGGTATTTCACATAGGCAACCTAGGTTCAAATCATCGTGTAGATGTTTTTATAAAATGTTTTTTTTTTAAACTTTTTTTTTTTTTTGGAGTTAAAACTCATCAATTTCTACATTAAGGCAGAGTTATAGTTAATTGGAGAAAATAAGTTTATTGTTAATGGACATCATGGAGATATGTTACAAGTCACATTGATCATTCATTTTCCTTTATTTCACATAGATGATTTTATAAAAATTATTCTTTGAGAATTATTTTGGACTTGAAACTCTTCAATTTGTCTCTTAAAGTTTCAATTTAACAAGGTTTATTATTACATAACTCTCACATTTAATTTTTCACTAAAATGGGAGGTTATAAGAAGATTACTTTTTTACCCCCACATCTCCTTAAATTCGAATTTTCACTTCTCTTACTCTCAAAATCCGTGTTAGTTTTAAATTATTTACAAGAAGTATTACTACAAACAGTGTTTTAAAAAGTGTAAAGCGTGGCGAAATGTGAAGGCCAAGTTCGACCAAGGTGAGCCTAGGCGTTAAAAGCATTTTCCTATTTTAATATTATTTTAAATTTTTAGATCAATTTAAAATTTATGTAATAATTAAAGGGAAAAAGTGTTAAAAAGCTTTGAAATGCGTAAAAAAACGTAAAAGTGTTAAAAAGCATTGAAATGCACCTAAGCGTGAAAAAAAATAAAAAATAATGAAAAAAGCAAAGCGAGGAATTTTGCTCCCGCTCGCGCTCCATTTTTAGAACGTTAAGTACAAGTTTGATAATTTAATGTCAAGTGTTTCTCATTCATATCAAGAATTAAAATAGGTGGTACTTATTATTTACCCTTCTCGTTCATAATATTTATATATGTATGCTTGTGATGTGTATTAGAATTCTTGAAGTTATGAACTAAGAGGTATATGCATGGCCATAATCGATTTCTACGATCCCAAGGATTATTCATAATCGTGAATTTGTAGGTATTCATCTACGTGAAATGTTAAATTCTTTCAAATCACTTTTATGTATGTGTTTATATTTCTGATCAAAATGGTGCACTAAGTGATGTAAGTCATACTTAATTTAAAGTTCACCTCTATGTTGACAATTTTCAGATTAAAGGATGGTCGAGAAAGTAGAATTCACGTGGATTATGAAGGATCCAAAGGGAGAAGGGTGCTTCATTTGTGTAGTTAGTCACATGTGAAGAATTTCCAAATCCCACTAGTTATGTTTACACCCTGTTTGATGCACATTATTCTCCCAAAAATGCATTTTAAATAGTGATTTGATGGAAAATATGTAGTTAAAAAATAAAAAAAATTGGATTTACATATAATATTATTTTATTGAAGAATGTGTGGTTAAAAATAAGAGAGAAAAATATATTTTTAAAAGAATATATATCATATTGTTAATTTCTAAAATTGTTAGTTTGTCTTTACTTTTTTTAAAGACTCTCTAGTTCTTTTTCTTAATGTGAACATTGTAATTTTAATTATTTTAAGTATGCATTTAATTAAAATTGCTAAAGAAGTTAAAACTAAACCTTAGTCTTGTAAAGAATAAATTTCAGCTTTCTATTCGAACATTTTCTTGCCATTTCGGATAGAATTCTTTGAGTTTTGGATAAGATTAGTGTGGTTTAAAAGCCCTGAGAGTCCTCCTTCCTTTGGCTTTAGAATGAAGTCAATTAAAGGTCATTAGAATAAGTTATGCCATTTTCATGTGTTGTGTTCAATGTACCCAAGAACAGATCTTCGCATATGTTTGAGCTTCCATTTGAGTGCCCAAATGATGTTAGAATTTTTTTTAAATTTTATTATGTTGTACTTGAATGAGTTTAGAAAATACTATAAAAATTCATAGAATTATGAAACTGAATGGTCCAACTAAGATGGATCATTGGGTAGTGTGTTTGAGGGTTGAATTCTGTTAACGTAAGATAGCCTCCATTTCCATCATTCGTTTTAGTTTCATTTATTCAACAAATCAAAGTTAACTAACTTTAATCATTTTGTTTCCATTAGTTGTTGGAACTTGTAATAAAACATAAAGGTAATCTACAAAATAAAAAGGAAATAAGAAAAATTTTAATTTAACCTGAATTTTGAAGGCATAATAAGCACTTTTTTGTAACAATTCCAAATCCTAAGATCTGGATTGTTAAATGCTATATTATGTTATGGAGGATCATATTTTAATGTTAGATACTATGTTGATTCAGATTATACGAGATAAGATAATTCCACTATACATTATGTGTTCACTCTTGTTGTATGAGCTGTAAACTAGGTTTCAAAATTACAATCTATCGTGGCTACTTCTATGTCGGTGGCAGAATACATTGCAGTTACACAAGCTAGCAAATAGGCAATCAGATTGAAAATTTAAATGGAGGAGCTCGAAAACAAACAAGAGAATATTTTTCTATTTTGATATAGTTAGAGCGCTCTACACCTGACAAAGAATTGAACATCATACTCGAAGACAAAGCACATTCGAGTTCAATATCACTTTGAGAAGTAGAAAAAGGAAGTGTTAATATATTAAAACTCCATACAAAAAACAATCTATCACATATGTTAACAAAGGAAATTAGTGCTAACAAGTTTATATGGTGTCAATCTTTTATCAATCTAGCAAAAACATAAATAGCATGGAAACGACAAGTGTAAGAATGATAGAAGAGTTACAACAAAAATAACCTTAAGCGGGAGAAATATTGGCGTATAAAGCTACTTCTGTTCGAAAGATTGAGTTTGGTCAATTTTTCCTCTTGAACCAAAATATGTCCCGAAAATGCAATCAATCTTTTGCTTTTTATTTTGAAATTGTGGTGCTGTGATTATTGAGGAATGTAACAACATTTCCCCATAAATAGGGGATGCAATTCGAAGATAAATGCAACAATTGTAGAAAGGAAGAGAAGCAATAAGTTGTGTCCTATTCCTTGTAAAGAGACAAACAAAATTATAGATAGAAAAATATTGATTTCTCCTAAGTGTTTTCAACTTAGTTTCTTCTTTTATAAAATAGATTAATAGTTGTTATCTCCTAATATTTAGAGAGAAGGTTATTTTAATTTTCTGCTATAGTGCAATCCTCATATACTTGCCCGTGGGTGAACCACGTAAATATTTGTATTTATTTTTAGCTTTATTTTTCTCAATTTCACTTTTTGTTCCACCCGATATAAGATATTCTAAGAAAAATCTTTGACCACTAAGTTGCAGTTTGGGAACGATCCTTGGGACGCATTCCCATAGTGTTTCCAAGCTACATCCAGAGAGACCCTGATGACCCCACCTCCATTGCCTCTGTATCTCGCAAAGTCCTCTTTACCATCGAGAGCAAGCAAATCAAGGAGATACCCAAGCATGTTAAGTTGCCATTTTTCTATTCGAACACTTTTTCCCTCTAGGTTCGAGTTGGGTTGATTTGGATTATTCCACTATACTTGATTAAGGCAAGCACTCTAAGCAATTGTACTTATTATTAAATAATAAGCATAACTGGTACTTGGCATGTATAATTGTTATAGTTTTGGGCAAGTTAGTAAAGGATAGAATTGAATACACGGGAAAGATTTTGGTTACATTGACATTTCAATTTGAAATAAAATTTTGCGTGTTGAATATTTGTATTTTTGATATATAAGTACATATGGATGAACAGACAAGGAAGATGGTTGTGGTGCTTTGCCAAGGGGTGGCGTGGGGGAGGCATAGGTGGAGTTGGTTGGAAATATGAAACTTTATCATTTTTTGTTAATATTTTTTTATTATTTTAAGTTGGACTTGTGTATATTTTTAAAAAGGTTTCGAACTTCTGCTATTTCAATATTATTTCTTTCTTTCTTTCTTTCATTACTTTTGTTTATTTAAAAGAGAATGCAAATTCATCAATTTAAAAGGTTTTAACGGAGAATGGGATGTAAATAATGTTTCGAGTAAAGGAAGGTCATTTAGAGTCTCAATATCATAAATGAAATGATAAATACGATTTTCTCAATGAAAGCAAATAATATAGACGTTTGTTGCCAATTGCCCTTTAAATTTTAGGAAATACTACACTACCCACACAAGAATTAACTCATATTCGAACTCTTCTAAGTTAATACATTTTGTCCTCGACTTTATTTAGCCCTCTTTTGATTTTATTTTTTGGGGAGTGATTTTATAAAAAACAATTTTTGGATAATGTGTAATTAAAAAGTAGAAAAATAAAGTTTATGAATTTATATGCAAAATTATTTTATTTAGAGAGTATATGATTGAAAATAAACTTGAGAAAAACAATTTTAAAAAATAAAAATCAAACAAGGATTTAATATTCAATCTTTGAAAAAAAATTAGTTAGTTTGTGATCTTGCACAATCAATTCTTTTGAACAAAACTGTCTTATATTTACAAAGAATTTAAATTTTCCGCCATTAGAAACTTTTTAGTGATTAACTTGCTCTTTTTTAAAGTTTGAGAACAAAGATGTTATTAGAACAATAAGTTGGGATTAAAAATTATACAATTTCTGAAAACTTACTAAGTAGTTTGAACATTTTAATTATAAGTAAATCTTAAAATAAATAATTTTGTATCCATCAAAACTAAAAGTAAATAACCTAGTAATTTCGAATTCAATGATTTTTTTTTTCTATTAAGCTCTTAACATCATAAATTTCATCGCGCTCAACTTTCAAAAAAAATTTAATTGAGTCATTAAGCTTTAATTTATCACAATTGAATCATCGAAATCATTTTAATTTCAAATTTCACCATCCCCACAAGGGCATGATAGGGATGGCAAAAAAACCCGACAAACCCGATCCCCGCGGGGCCCCGCCCCGAACGGGGCGGGAAAACCCCGCTTAAACGGGTATTCGGGGTGGGGACGGGGCGGGGACGGGTAACGGGCCCCCCGCCCCGTTTAATATATATTTTTTTTATATAATTCAATACTTTAAATTGAAATTTTCATTAGTTCTAATAAAAAATGGCAATTAAAATTATTTGTCTAAATCTAATGAATGAGAGCAATAAAAATAAATTATCAAAAACTAAAAAAAANGTCAATACTTTAAATTGAAATTTTCATTAGTTCTAATAAAAAATGGCAATTAAAATTATTTGTCTAAATCTAATGAATGAGAGCAATAAAAATAAATTATCAAAAACTAAAAAAAAAAAATTAAACGGGGAATAACCCCCGCCTCGCCCAGTCCCCGCCCCGCCTTAAACGGGGAACGGGGGGACGGGGCGGGGAAATGCTTAACCCCGCCCCGTTGCCATCCCTAGGGCATGATAATGATTTTTTTCTGTATAACATGATTATTAGTTACTCATCACTATTCTCCAAACTGATAGAAGTTTCTTAGTTGATTTTCATAAGATAATTTATATTTTACGTAATTGTTGTGACACCCTAGAAATGAAAATAATAAAATAAATTTTATGACAAAATCCATGAATTAAAGTTAACATTCACGACTTTAAATTAGCACTTTTATGTCATGGCATGATGGTAAATTGAAAAGTTATGAGATGTCAACAATTTTCATCAATTTGAATGGCAATAAAAGTTAAATAATGAGTAGTAAATTTTGAAATTAAATTGAAGTTAAATGATCTTATTATAAATTGATTGACTCAAATATACCCTCTCAATTATCTTGAACAAAGGAAATGAATTATTTTTTACTAGTAATTGATTTTTTTTTAAAAGCCATACAATTGAATATTAATTCTTATAAATGAATTTTGTTAATATAGATACGTGACTAGATTGATAGATCTCAGCCACGAAACTTGCAATTCGTATTCACTATTCAGTGTCCGTTTTTGAGCATGAATCTCTTCCACGTAAAAAATTTCTATGAATTTTGCGAAAAAATCATTTATTCGTAAATCGAAATAAAACATCTTTAACTGAAACTGAGATTTTTTTTTTTATTTTTCCCTATCAGATAAATCTCGTTTTACCCTTTACACACGTCAAAGGAGGAGAAGAAGAAGAAGAAGAAATATCAGCAACCAGAGAGTAATCAAGAATGACAACTATTTCTGGCCTTTCAACATTGCGAAAGGTAAAATCGTTTTATGCCCAGAAATTGTTTTCAATTGTAGATTATAATTTGTTTCTGGTGATTTTTGTTCAATTTTTGGTTTTTGCATACACAGATGCCACAAGTTCAATGCAGAAAGAAAGAGAAAGAGAGAGGGGGTCAAAACAATTACCCCTATAAAGTCATCGAAATTACTCCTCCACCCAAGAATCTTGGCATTCGTTGCTTTCCTTCTGTAAGCTATCATTGTTTACACCTGAATATTTAATTTTGTGTTTATCTTCTTCCTGTTTTGATTGCTGAATTGGTGGCATGAATTCGTGTTTCAATGATTACAAAATGTAGGGGTAAATAATTTGGTATAAAGAGGAGATAATGAAACTTAGATGTTGCTCGTGTGGTATGGATTAAGCCTTAATCGCAATTACGAGAGCAATGGTAAGCAAAGCGAAAAATGTAATGCACAAAGAAAATAGACACATAGTTTTATTGTGGTTCGACTTTAATAAAAGATACAATAGAGAAGATTATGCTGGTGATCTCACACCTCTCAGTATGTAACTTACTGATAAGAACCTCTTAAACAGTTGTTTATATATTGGGTCGATCAACAATATGTTGAAGAAATAAGAATGCTGACTAGTTACGGTTTGTGATCAGCATACATTTCTCACAAAAATGAAGAATAGATTATTGGCTGCAACTTGAAATGTTACTTTGGTAAGTGTTGTGTTTTCAGGCTATTGAAAACTATTACATTTGCTCAATCTTGTATGCCTGTGCAAGGGAAGGGAAAGAATTAGAGGAGGTTGAGGTTTAGAAATAAGTATACACAATTTGTAACAACCCGGTCTCTATACCCAACCCATTAACTTACGTATTTTCTGTTTTGGAAGAGTCAATTGGTACCAGGATTCAACTTAAGTCATTCTTAAGGGAAATGTAACGGTTCGAATCCTGGAACACGATAGAAATCCATGAGGGGTCAAATTGGCTCAGGTTCTCCCAAAGCGAACAGTATGTAAGTTAACGGATTGGGCATAGAGGTCTGGTCATTAAAAAAATAACTTAAGTTATTCTTAAGAGAAAAGTCAAGAGTTTGAATCCTAGGAATGCGATTAAAATCCGTGAAAGGTACGCACTGTCCATTTTGAGAGGGTATCTAGCCCTGAAGTAAGAGGGCTAGATGTCTCTCTAGAGTGAACAGTACGTAAGTTAACTGCCTGAGCATAGAGGCCGGGTCATTACACAATTAATCTTGCTACGACGGATAAAGGCTTTGGAAACCATATCTGTGGTGCCTCAAGATGAGACATAGATGGTCATCAAGTGTATGGAACAAAATCTTATTAACTTTTTTGTTCCTAAATCTCTGTAATTGAAGCACTGGGTTCATTAGATGGCTATTCCCTCATTCGTATCTTACACTGGTATGCTCCTCACTTTGATGTGTTCTACAAAGAGCTTTACGTCAATGTGTCGTGATATTCTAGCTTTGTGAAGATTATGATAACTCATGACAGTTTGAAGTATTATTTAAACATTTTTTTCTTTTTTGGAATGGAAGCGTACTAGTTGACTTCGTAAAAATTGGTTCTATCGACATCCTTATTTGAAATGTACAGAGAGAAATCTGCTAGAAATAGGGATGCTTGCTTCTTGAATGGCTATTTTCTATTGTAGTTTCTTTATACTGCCGAGCTACTTAGACTAAATGCTAGAAAGAAAGTAATTAACCAAATTTGAATTAGGGAATGATTGCTTATACCTTTTTTTTTTTCCATTTTTGTTTCTTCTTTCTTGACTAATCAAAACCGAGTGCACTAATTGTCTCCATGAAGTTGCTTAATTCAAGCCCCCCCAGTCCCCCGGTGGTTCTGATTGATATTGGATAGATTATTATATGCTACACTCGTATTTCTTTCATGAGTAAAGCTTGACATCTGTGGTGGTGAAGAGTAGACTAAGGGGTTGATCTCTTCGTATTTCAATTTTTAATTTTGAGTTTTGCTTTCATTTTGAGTTTTTGTGTTTTGAGTGTCCATTTTGAGATTGCTGAAAACGTGTTCTTTTTATTATTTTGAAAAATTGTTTTCAAAAATAAAAAAATGAAAAACCCATTTACTTTCTAATTTTGAAAAACTGATTATTCAATATATATATATATAGTTCTTTTACTTATATAACAAAGCAAAAGCAACTGCCATTGTGGTTAAGGCATTAAAATTCATGATGATGACTCGGGTTCGAATCTCAGCCACCTAACAATTTATTTGAAAAATTTTGTACTGTACATATAAAAAGAAAATTCATTTGTATTGAATTGCGGTGAAATAGAATCAAACTTGTGACCTACAAAAACTCCGTAACTCTCCCAACGCTATTGACAAAATCCGGCCGTTTTTCGCGTTTTGAAGTTTTGGCTTGGTTTTAACTAAAAAAAGCCAAAACGACTTTTTTGACATTTTTCATTTTCTTTGTAAATTTTAGACTCGTTTTTAGAAATTCGTTTTTGAGTATAGGTAAGTAAACGTGTTTTCGATATTTTCGAAAACTGAAAACTGAATATGGCCTGAAAATAGCAAAAAGAACGGGCCCTAAACTTTTGGGTGGGTCAACCTATTTATGTTCATTGCAAAGTGGTTTTCCTGTATTGAAAAACAAGTGCAAGGCAAATGACTTGCACATCCAGGCACCAAACAAAGCCTTTTTCCAGGCAATTTTGGTCAGTTACACGAATCCTTTTCCACCTCTTCTTTTGATCCATTTCTAGATCTACAGAAAAATTTAAAGCAACTATAGATACGTTGCTGTGACACACATATAAGCATAATATATGCCACCTTTTTATGTTTTTCCATGCATTACCTCATGGATGATCTTTGTAAATCTTTTAGCTGACATTTTCCTTACCATCCGTTTTTTAATGTGGTCAGCTTGGCAAGTTCCATCTTCTTTCTTCGAAGTTGATGGTAACCCATATCATGAGGACTGTTTCACCCCCATTTCGTCATTTGGGGTCAGTTAAGAGTGCCATAGTAGGGAGATTGTTGAGCTTCTTGGTTGCACCTTGACAAGTTGATAGTAAATTTACATCCTCCGTTGAAAAATTATGAAATTTATAATGCTAACAGCTATATCTGATTTAACATAGATGTGCCTAATTTAATGCTTGGGTGCTACTTGTTACCATTGAGAATTCAGATTTCTTATGTACAAAACATATCAGAATGGTTCATCTCTTTTTTATATTATACGACTTCATTTTTTCGTGTGGTATGTGTTGCCCTCAATCTCCCAAAAAAAAGTCATAAAATTTAAAAAAAAAGCATTATGATTGCCTAATCCAACATACTAAATCTGTACAGAACCTGCAGTGCGGAGTGAACGTGACAATTGAAGGCCAAGCTTATATGATTTCAGCTGTTACTCATCGTTACCAGCTCCGAAAAGGAAAGTATGAGCCTAGTGAGAAAAGGCTTGATGTACTGTCAACTGGAAGATA
>CAIGRP010132683.1:0-14010 GCA_903798385.1 Fraxinus cuspidata
TAACCTAACAATTTAATCAATAAAAACAATTTTTCTTACCCTCCTTAATCAATGCCACTCTTTTACATCATCACATGCTGCTATGTGCCTCAGTTGAAGATAAAGTTAAGGTCTTTAGTAGTTGAGATTTTCAATTAATACACCTACCACAAAGTGTAAAAATATAAGATGAAGTAGACCTCTTATAGAGATCACCTACAAAATTAGAGTCGGTGTAGCCTTTCAACATAATACATTCATACATTTTTAAAATTTTAATTCTGGATCAAGTGAAACTTTGGGGTATGTAAGCATTTATTTTATAGCAATTCAGTGTGTCTCACTTGAATTTGCCATAAAATTGCTTAAAATCCTTACTTCATTAGTCAAGTCAGGTCTTGTACAAATCACAAGATACATTATAAAACCAACTGTATTATCACAGAGTATTTTATTCATCTTATCAAACTCTTCATAGATTTCAGGTGATTGTTCATTTGAAAACTTAAAATGATTAGTTAAAGGTAGAGAAACGGGTTTTAGCATTAGACATGGAAAATTGTTCCGACACTTTAATCACATATAAATTTGATTTAAATAAATAACACAATTATTTTTGCTTCTCCTAAATCTTTTATTTTAGATTCAGATTTCCATTATGATTTTATTATATCTATTTCTTTCTTAGCATGATATGCAAACAACATATAAAAGCAGATAAACAAATAACCACATGCATCTTTATGCCATAGACGTGAATTAAAATTACTTTTTCAAAGCCCAAAGTTCGAATATAAGAATTAAATTTCTTATACCATTTTTGGACCTTGTTTCATACCATATAAATATTTCTTTAACAAGTAAATTCTTTCATTTTTTGATTTTAGTTCAAAACCTTTAAGTTGATTCATATAGATAATTTGATCTAAATCACCATTCAAAAAAGCTATTTTAACATCAAGTTAATCCAATTTACAGTTAAATTGAGAAATTAATACAAGCAAATGTATATATTTTTTATTTTAAATGTGAGAATATTTCATTATAATCTATTCCTTCATTTATTACAAGTTTTTTTTTTTAGCTTTACATAAATAAAAAAATTATAAGTCAAAATTTATTTATCGATCACATTTCAATAAGTCACAACTTATCAAATTAATTGTGTTACAAGTTATTTTCCAGTCACAACTTAATAAATTGTGAGCTACAATCACATTTTTTAGATTACATATTATTTACTAATCACAATCAATCAAATAATTGATCACAAACGACCCACACCATCCCATGGCCCCATGGTACAATTCTAATCCAGCAGAACTTATGAAGAACTCTTAATAGAAAATTTCGCCAATATTACTACCTCTTCCATATGCATCCATAACATCCAGTACCTGACTTTCATTCAGCACGTGACCAGCAACCTGGACTCTACGGTCACCTCCGCCTCCATGATATAAAATGAACTCCAACCAGATTTTTGAATCTAATGAAGGAAAAAACAAAAGCCACATTTTCCTAGGTTATAACCTTACTTAAGATGTATTTTAAATCAGGAAGTGGTCAATAATGGAGCCACACGGTGGGACGGCCCTGCAACATTTTTAAAATTTTCTAGATTTCTATAGAAATTGTTCATATACATACATAATACATATATATTTTTGCCCTCCAACACTTTCCACCTCCTATGTGAAAATCAGGGCTCCGACTGGCATGCAAAGATACACCAGGCACTCCAGAAGCAAATATATATGAGAAAAAATCACCGTTGCAACAGATCTTCACAGTCATAAGATTCTAATCAACCAAAAAAAATATATTACTTTTACTAAACAAACTAAACCCCAATTACATCTCAACAGTATCGAAGTTAAAAAGCCTAATTGAACAGTTTGTTTGATAAATTATTGAATGAATTATATTCAATTAATGAAAAACACGTGCATGCAAATATTAGAGTAACGACTTGTCGAATCATAGTACATGCATAATGATGAGCAAATCAATACTTATTCAAATATAGAAAATGCAGTAGTCGAAAGAGATAAAATAAAGTGAGGTATGAGAATGTAAATCTCTTTAAAACAGATTTTGCTCCATGCACTGGTGCCAACAGATCAAATGGACGTCGTCTCCCAAGATACAACGCTTCTTCCAAAAATAATATAGCACACTATTAATTTTATCGGACGAACCAACATTTGACTGTACTCTTCTATAATGAAAGGTATCGAATAATAGATATCAAACACGAAACTCAAAATAATATGTAAATTATTTTGACATAATTTGGAAAATGAATGAATTAGAAATCAATTATATGGAATTGATTTGGAGTGTAGAAAATGGGATTAGAAGTGTACTATTTATAGATTTGTAAGTGTCTCTTCAAAGGGTCACTTTTTTATGGTCAAATTAATTCGAACCATTGGATACCATTTCAAAATTGATGGTGTACATCGCTTCTTATTAAAAGGTCATACCTATTCACACATTTTAATCCTTATATTGCCCTAAAATTCCAACAATCTCCCACATAAATGGAAGAAGTCGACTCAAAACTAGGAAGACAAAAAGGAGTAAAACTGAAGCTTAATGTATCAGGATCGGTAGCTTTCACTTTGAACCTTCTTAAATAAGAATTTATCAAACTCACTTAGCTAATCAGTGAATGCAACATTTTGAACTGTCTGCTGTTATTGTAAGCTTAGACAATAGATTGAACACATTATATCTCATATCAAACTTTGATTCTCTATTATGTTCATTGTTTCGGCATTGAACCTTCTTAATTCTACAAGTGCACTAGAGAATTTGCTTAATTAAAATTCCCATAGGTGATGTGTTATAAATAGTATCCTACAATACTCAATTTGTATTGTTTACAAAATATAATCATCATTAAAAGCATATCTTATTGTAATCAATCTTTGGTCGAAAACACTTATTTGCATCATAGAAATGGCAAGGAGTTAAAAAAATTCGAAGTGCTACTAATCAAGTTAATCATAACTAGTTTTCCTATTGAACCTAGTCCGAGGGATCTGTAGTCGCCGGTTAAGTTTCTATTAAATTGACCAATTAGTTTAGGCTTTACACCAACTTCCCTCGACGCGCTGTTTATTCTCTCTAGATAACACATTTGTAAACAAATCCAATAGGTTATTCTTTATTTAACAAACTCAATTGATATTGTTTCATTTGAGAGTAATTGTCGAATGATATTATGTCTACGGAGGATGCCAAGACTTACCACTATATACTACCTTCAGTGAAATGTTATTTGTGGCTAACAATCTCGATTACATCATATAACAAGCACATGTTGTCGCTAAATAGGAAATCCTTCCCAAATCTTTGAAGTCATCATACTTCCTTATAATTTATTGAAAGTTCTATTTGCTTTCAATTCTTAAATCACATTGAAGATGTCCACAAAACAACTACACTCTTATAGTAAACTATATTTACTAATAAATTTTGAATCCTTGCATTGGATATCCAGTTTTCAACATTATGCGCATCTTAAGTTTAACAAAGTATTCATTACATTGTAATTTATAATTTCAAATATTCTCGAATATCTTAATATTCTAATTTGAATAAAACAATGACACCCCCACAAACCTGCGGTGTATCCAAACTTTAATTGAGAATATTATGCAAAAAATCATATCCCCACAATTCAAGTAGGATTTAGCTTTGCCAAATTATATTCATCTAATTATATATAGTTTGATCATATTGTTAATTTACTAAATAAACAATATCCCACCTTTAGTCATCAAATAAATGAGTAGGAATGTTCATGTCTTATGAAAGTCCATGCACTTTTATATTTAGGACAGCCAATATTAACCACTTTTGGTTTAACGTCCATTATATTTAGTATTGTTAATGAACCAACTATAATTGGCCATATTATGGTCAACACATATACCCAGATTCAATTTGTGAATCACACCCCATTGGTCTGATCGCAAAACGAGATATATAGGGAAAAATACAAAGTATGTAAAACACGATAGTCCTCAATGTGCCTTCTCCATATTAGCACTTGAGACGCACTCTGCCATGGTAGTTTTCCTACATTCCAAAACTTGCACCTAAGTCCAAATTTAAGAGTTAAAAACGTCCAACCGGTTTATATCTTGGAAATAAAAACATCTCTTGTGATTTTCTCAACCAATTTCCAGTTTCTCTAAAAACAAAAAAAAAAAAGAAGAAGAAGAAGAAGAAGAAGAAGAACAAATCAAATGGGCCATTTGACCAAAAACTAGCCACTGTTGAAAGAGCAATATAAAAATGCATCACTTTCAGATTAATTAGCAGCGCTTGATAGTGAGCACCATACTTCTAATTGTGTCATTACACCACGTTAGTCATTGTGGACACCAATAATATATTTTCATCTCAAAAACCCCAATTTAGTCCGTGCCTCCACCATGGTATTGATTTCTTATTGACTAATCAAATGTAAGGGCTGAAGACAAAATTTCATAAGCACCGCTTCGTCACATACTTTCACTTTAGTACATCATACCTTTCATTTTGTTAGCAAACCGACATCCAACCTCTGTTGATGTCAAATGCAAAAGTGCGTCGATATATTAATGGGTAATTAAAACCGAATGAAGATATACACACTGATTCGTGAAAGAATTCATCTTCCGTACTGCCTTTTCTAGAGTTAACACATTTATTTATTCACACTGCGAAGTCAGTGTGCCCTTGACACAGAAACACGTGCGTGAACATTAAAGTTGATCGTATAACATCATAGGTTGGCTAAATGCGAGATACGTGTTTACTAAACTGCCGTATGTAAATGATCCAGAAATGGAGGATATTAAATTCACGTATCTATTTAACATACATGGAGTGCGCGTGAACATATTGCATAAAATTTCATATTTTAATGCTACAGATTAATTGATAAGAAGTACGTCAATTAATTCTACATGCAAAACCAACAAAATATAAAAAATACACCAAAGAAATCTGTCTTAAAATTATTGGATAAATAAGTGCATGAATTATATTCTGTTAATAAAAAAACGTGCATACAAATTCTAAAATAACGATTTATCGAATCATAGTACACGCATAATAATGAGCAAATTACTATTTACTCAAACATAGAAAATGTAGAAATCGAAGGAGATAAAATGAAGTGAGACATGCGAATGCAAATATCTTTAAGACGGATTTTACACCATACACTGATGCTAACATGATCAAATGTATATACTTTTCCTAAAATACAATGTTTCTTCCATAATTAATATATCTCACTATTAATTTTATCGGATGAATCAACGCTTGACTGTATTCTTCTATAATGAAATATATCGAATAATAAATATCGAAAACAAAACTCAAAATAATATGAAAATTATTTTGACATAATTTGGAAAAGGAACGAATTAGAAATCAATTATATTGAATTGATTTGGAGTGTAGAAAATGGAATTAATAGATTTGTATGTATCTATTTGATGTGTCACATTTTATGGCCAAATTAATTTCAACTATTAGATAATATCATTTCAAAATTGATGGTTTATATCTCACCTTATCAAAACGTCACACCCATTTAAAACAACTCTTTGAAGAGTCGTGTACAATTGACGCATCTATTAGAGGCTTTTTCAATTCATAAATTTCGATCATTATGTTACTCTAAAATTCCAACACAACTAATATCTAAAAAATAGAATATAGGGATGGCAGGAATTTTACCACCCCGTTCTCATCCCGATCCACATTTAAGACGAAGTGAGGATGTGACGAGCGAGGGAAGGGCACTCCATTTATATATTTCCTTTTACTTTTTCCTTTAAATTTTAGAATATTTTAAGAATTGGATTTGGACATAAAAAGATGGATTAAATTGAATGTAAAAAAATAAAATAACTAACAATCAGAATGGGAGGCAAATTCTGTCCAAAACTGTCTCGCAGCCTTGTTAGGGCGAGGCACCGCTGAGCTCGAATATGAGGTTCAATTGTATATCTATTAAATGTAAATTTTATAAAATGTGTAGATATTAAGTTATTATTAAGTGTATTTTAGGACTAAAAATATTTAATTAACTGAACTATGATTTGAACTCCAATAAGCATGCTCTAAATGGCAATCCATTTCGAAAAGAATGCTGTTATGGTGCTAGACGCTAATTTATGTGATATATACCGTTAAATTAAAATTACGTGATTTGTTTAATTATATTTTCTATTCCAATAATATTTGATGTTGCTTAAATTAATGTTGTAACATCGCCTGTGATAAATATCGTTACTGTTTTTGGGAAATTAGCCTATTTCCCAACTAATCCATAAACAACTACAATGTCCTAGATTACAAAAGCCGACAAAAATCCCAAGATCCCTAGAACTTTCCACGCCACCTCCAAATATACACAACTATCCGCCCACTCATGGTAAATTGTGATTGCCCAGTTTGTGTTTCACGGCACTGAATTTACTCTCATCTCTACATTGTGACTAAATTTTGACAGTATTTCAAGAAAGTTCAAGCTAATGGAAGGCGTGAAAGTAAAGCTAGAACAGGAATGCTGCAGTAGTACTGGTGGCGCTCCACCGCCAATGGAGGGATTGTATGATGTTGGGCCGCCCCCATTTCTAAGCAAGACTTTTGAAATGGTGGAGGACCCTTCAACAAATTCAGTGATTTCATGGAGTATGGCCAGAAACAGTTTTATTGTTTGGGATTTTCACAAATTTTCCACTATTCTGCTGCCGAGGTACTTCAAGCACAGCAATTTTTCTAGCTTTATTCGACAGCTTAATACATATGTAAGTGTTTTCAGCAGCCCATAAAATTTTTTTCTTGATTTTCATAACGTTTGACTGCCTGAATTGTTGTAATTTTACATGGGTTGATTTCAATTTCTGATTTTTGCTATCGTAGCAGACTATTGCATTTGCAGCATATGTGGTAGGGTTAGGGTCTTGATAAATTCTAAAATCCCACTAATATGAGTGTGTGTGTGTGTGTGTGTGTGTATATATATATTTTTTATTATTATTATTTTTTTGGGGGGTGGGGGTGGGGGTGGGGGGGTGTTGTTTTTAGTTTTTGACTAAAAGTGTCTGATAAAATTCATAGTCTATTAGACTCTAGATGTTTTTCTTTCAGTAAATAACTGCAGTCTTTTATCCTATATATAAGGCTGGCTAGTTACCTGTAAATGTANGGGGGGGGGGGGGGTGTTGTTTTTAGTTTGTTCCTAAAAGTGTCTGATAAAATTCATAGTCTATTAGACTCTAGATGTTTTTCTTTCAGTAAATAACTGCAGTCTTTTATCCTATATATAAGGCTGGCTAGTTACCTGTAAATGTAATCAGGATATTTGATATGCTCGTTCCAAAACCATAAATAATCTATTTTTCTATTCTGCATAAATGGCTAGCTTACAATCAATTTATGAGTGATTAAATGAATAAAATGTATTCCCTTTCCTTTATATATTAGAGCTCAAAATGTTCAAATGAGCCATTGATTTCATCTAAAGCTCAATAGACCCACTGGATTCCAGGGTTGAATTGCTAAAATGAGTTACTATCTCACGGGGTATGTAAAATCTTTACAAGTTTGGCCTTTAAAGCTGGGGCGTCTCAATATATTTTGATTATTGAGTGTTCTTTCAAGGGCTCGAGTAGCTCTTGGTCTATTCTATAATTGCTTTGATATCTGGCTAATAGCATATATTTTTCCTTAGCTTTTTCACGAAGCATTGTGCTGTGTCGTGGCCTGTGTATTTTCTTTTCTTTTTCCTCCATTTCATTTGTATCCCATTACCTAAGTAAGTGGTTTTTATCTTATTTCCTGCATGTTACAGAATGAAGCTAGATTTTGGTTATGGTTTTAACTTTTTTTCCATATTCTTGAATTGTAAAGTTATGTTTGTAGCTTGGAGTCTGAAGCCTGTATCCAGCGGGAATATCTCCAAAATTTATCAGTTTTCATTACCAGGTTTTGACCTGGTAACCTCTTTGTTTGTCTTTTTTAGGGAAAATTGCAACGATGGTCTCTAATCTTTTCAATTTTTGCAGATTTTACCATAACCTTCAATTTGCGTCAGTGAATGTCTCTAGCCTTTATAAATATATAGTTGAGGTCCAAATTAATGGAAACCTTCTATAAAACCGTCTGTTGGCCTGGAAGGTTAGGGATTTTCCCTGGCACAAATTGAAGTTTAGGGTAAAATCTACAAAAATTGAAAAGGTTATGGACCGTTGAAGCAATTTTCCCTCTTTTTTATTTTGATGAGCTTCTGTTCTTGAATTTGACAGTCACATGTTGATCTGGCATGTTCTTATGTGGAAGGGACAAGCTAGGTTGTTTGCTCTGTTCTGAGGTTTATGGATTATCATTTGAAGTACTTTTGATTAGGCTTCTAGGTTTTTCTGACAATTCAGAATTATTACAATCTGTAGGGTTTTAAAAAAGTGGATCCAGACCGATGGGAATTTGCAAATGAGAGCTTTTTGGGCGGACAAAAGCATCTCCTCAAGACTATCACGAGGAGAAGAAATGTCGTGCAGAACTTGAGACGACGAGGTGGAGATCCGTGTGCCAAGTTAGGGCACTTTGGTGTGGAAGAAGAACTTGAAAGACTGAGAACTGACCGGAATGTGTTGATGGCGGAAATTATAAAGCTTAATCAGCAGCAACAAAATTCAAGGTATCGCATTATGGTATTGGAGGAAAAAATGCACAACACAGAGAGGAAGCAACAACATACGATGAGGTTTCTTGCTAGAGCCTTCGGGAATTCTACTTTTATCCAGAAGTATATGGACAAATACACTCAGAAGAATGAGAAACAGCGCATTGAAACAGGACGGAAGAGGAGGCTTGCTAAGAGCCCGCCTTTAAACTACACAGGCCATGACGGCGATGAGCTTACAAACTCCGAATTGGAGATGGAAACTTTGTTTTCCACTGTTGTGGATTGTGAATCGAGCAGTGGTAGCAGCTCGAATCCTATTACCGAGGATACGTTGGAAGTCTTGCTTAATGAAGATCTTTCGAGTGGTAATTAAACGGAAGAAGCTTTAGTAGGTGATTGGCCTGAAGTTGATGCGGAGGTGGACGATATTGTAGCAAAAACACAGTATTGGGGTGAGGATTCACCTAATCTTGTATATCTATAGACGAACCCCTTAAATGTTCTGAGGCCAATCTTGTGCATCCTTTCGAAGATGGAGTCTAGATATTCATTTCTACGGTTTTTAGTTATCAGTACGTCATCTGCAGTGTGTAGAATTTGGTCGAAGTAGCAAGGAAGTCGAAATCCTTCAATTGCTCAGTATATTATCAGGTGCGTCGTGGCTCTCATGTTTTGGCAATGATATATACTTGTGTATAAGACAAGAAGTACGAAGTAATTTGTTTTTAGCCATGTAATGTGTACTGTATATAAAAGCATTTCTTCTACGCCTTGAAGTATTTGAGCGGACATGTTATATTTTTTGTACTACGAATAAATTAATGAAATCTTGTGCCTGTTAAAGTTATTAGTATTAAGTGCTTGATAGGTACCTACAGAATAAAAATGACCAAAATTCCGTACCCTTGAACAGAAAAGTAGAATGGAAATTAGAATGATTCCTCTTTCTTGTTTATTGAACGAAAAAGAAGGTAACACAAGTGGGGATGAAACGGAAACAATATATTGACCATTTACTCCTTCCAATTTATGGTAGCAAAAAAATTGAACTTGCATAAAGAGGATCCATTTAACCACGTGGTTAAGTTGTGTTCAACAAGAATCAAGGAACAAGAATGTAGACCTAGTGAGAAAGTGATAATTATCAGTAATGTTATTCTACTGTCGGCATTTGATTGGAAGAGAACTGGCATGTGTGTGCCACCACTTGACTAGAAGCTAAAATTTGACTTGGAATGGACTATGGAGAGACGCCCTTGGGCTAGGAAGTCCCATATATGCAAGTCGAGGTGACATTCTTATTTTTGGGCTTGGTCGCGGAGATGGGACAGGCAAACAACTCTTTGGGTTGTCTGATGTTATTGTAGGTGATAAATTTACTCTTTCTAGTGCCTCAGACTGAAGCTCTATTGGGTAGTCTCGAACACATCCGATGCGGGGCCCAACTCCAGTAGTCCACTTGCAAGATAAAGTCTTGGACAAGTCAAGTTTGGGTGCTTCTGTATTAGCTATCTTGATTGATGTATTGCCTTCATGAGTTTCCTCAACTTTGATTGCATCTGCCTTAAATGAGGTCCTGTCATCATCTATCGCACACCTCTGTGGATAAGGTGGAAAAATATCAAATATTTACAATACGTGCCTCAATTACAACAGTTTTTTTTATATGTTTTGCTATTTTATTACTTTCAGTATGCACTATGGCCAGATGGGTTATAGTGGAATACCTTAACATTTGTTAAGTCTACATTATTCTCCTCAAGAAACATGATGAATTCCTTGAAATTATCTTCAGTCGGAAGATAGTGACCGCTGTATGGCCATATTGCCTGAGGAAAACAAGAACGATAAGCGCGCACAAAATATAGACGAACAAAGTAAAATAATCGAATGATTTTACGTAGATGTCCATGAGTTGTACCTCTAGAGTACCATGATGAGCAACTAATCTACCAGCAGCGGTTGTAGCTGCACCAGAAAGAAAACTGGAGTGCTGAAAAACACCTTTTCTCTTCTGTGCTACATATAGAGTTCTTGTTGTACTGAGGACAAAAATCCATTTTGAGCCTTCAGCTGTATTCAAGAGAATTCCACTTTGTTTGTATGCTAATTTCCCTTCATCTACAATCACTTCATATAGTTCTCTCTCATTCTGTGAGATAAAAGGTTGGAAAAGAACGTTATCATACAGGCAAATGCTTCACTAATGTGTATTATTAATCAAATATACCTGAAATTTGAATAAATTCATGCATTGACATATATTCTTTGTTTTAAGACCATGGGAGAGGGTCAAGGGTAGAACCGGTCCGGGCATTGACTTGGTGAAATTTGCCGTTTTTTATACCACGTTCTATAGTTTTTTAAATAACAACCAGACCAGTTGTCGGCCCGACTCTCAGTTTTTCGGTCAAACTCTTCACAACATTTATCAAAACACACTTATCCACAATATAGAAAATGTGTATATAGTATGATTAGACTCCACCCCGTCCAATAAAAATAAGCAAACTACAGTAATAGACAATAGTCACTGTTAAGACGGAATTATTTAGGAAAAATTTAGTGAGATAAATGTAATAAAGCTTACATGGCCTAGATATTCAATGCATTGACGTTGCAGATTGACTCTGGGGCAAAGGTCAAGATTTACTTCCTTACCATCACCAACATCCAACCTTCAGGGTAAAAGGTAAGGCAGTTAACTCAAGGTCAAAAATAGAAAGCAGTTTCATGTGGATGTGGCGCTTCTCTAAGAAAAAGTCTTACCAATAGAAGAATGGTTGGAGACTTCTGCTCTCCGACCATACGTTGTAGTAGAAGTGTAAGTTGTGTCCATAGCGATGACGAGGGTCAATCTGCGGGAAAGAGACGAAGAACTATCAGATGATCGTTATGGTTATGTGGTGGGTAGCACAGGAAACCAGTATGGGTACACAGGCAACGAGGGTTGCTAGCTCGGCCACCCGACCCAACAGGTCTTATGTGTAAGTGGAACATTTTTGGAAGTTAGAATGGTATGAACCTAGAAATAAAGTATCAAACAAATTTATGGATGAGTGTTGAGGCTTACAGCTTCAAGCCAATGTTGTAGAGCTAGTTTCCGAGCTTTCTCATCCTTGGATAAGCCTTTGCCGACCTATGATAAAAGAAACATCACTTGGGTTAAGGTCGAACCTATAATTTCTCCGTATGAAGGTATTTGTACATAAAGTTGTGACCATAACTTACCTTAGCAGCCCTTGTCTTAGCACGAGCCCACCGGGACACAGCAGTTTCGGGTTCAACTTTGTTGAAGAACGATATCGAGCTCCGTTTCAAAGCTGCAGAATCCAAGGTTTTCCACCTACAACATAGAATGAATTGAGAAATTCCCATAAAGGATAGATAATCTTTGTAACAGCATTAAAAAGTTCTTATGGTACAGACCAGAGCTCTTCAACAATAACTGCACAATCTGCAAGGTTCCTTCTCGTCCGGTAACTCTTGTAAACTTTCTGAAGCGTTGTAGCAGCAGAATTCAGTTCGTTAACTGGTCTCGGAGAAGAAAACACGAACGGTTCTTGAACAGGAAACGAAATCTCGGGTTTCAACTTTTCAACTTTTGAATAATCTGTGGTTTCATTCTCCTCGTCTACAACCAATTTTCTCAAAGGAACATGCGATTTTATCCTTTCTTTTTCAGATTTTTGGGGTTTATCCATATCAATTGTCTTGAAGCTGAGTGTTTTCATCATGATTAGTTCTCCATCTTTGCTTCCAAAACTTGTTAATCTGGCAATAAATGTTTCTACATTGTCTGTTAAATCATAAAACAGATGGCCCAAAATTTCATTCCATGATGATGAAAGTAATGAAAGTGAGAGCCCCATTTGTTATCACCAGCAAGAACTTCAAGTTCTTGATCCCAGATGAACAAAATCCTGCAAAACAGAATTCATAACACGTTAGGATTGTTTCAATAGTGATATCAAGAAAAGAGGTTCTTTTATTATACGCTGGTTCACCTTCGATGTGTGAGATTTATGTCTACTTGGCCTACAACAGAAAGATCGATACAAGTTCTTTCCTCACACCTCTCTTGTGCACCGATTAAGGCTTTCTTGCTATATAGGAATATCAGGTTGGGTCGAGGGATAAGTGCATAGAATGATTAGGCGTATAGGGATATAAGGTTGGGTCGATCGAATACAACCACCAACTTTTAACACAAATTAAATGCATAGCTAGGACCACTGGGACACTCCCATTTATACAGAGTTGTTCCCCCTTTGAATTATGAAAATTCAAAGTCTTGGTGGTAAAAGATGTGCCAAAAGACAAATGTGGAAAAGAAATTCCAGCCAAGACAATGTGGAAAATTTTGGAAAATGGGGATCTGTTGAAACCTTCAATGAAGTTTAAAGGAAGGGCTAAAGAAACATCAATTTGTCCTTGTTACACTTATAAATTATGTGGTATAAATTACGTGACATACTCAGACGAAAATAATCTCATATATGCCGATGTGGCATCGAATATCCAATTGATTGGACCTATTATTAAACAATTACATCTTGGATTCGACCAATTAAGCACTTGACCTATTTACATTTTCCTAGCCAAATCCCTTTCCCTAAATGGTATGTATTCTAATCCTAACCAAATTCCATTTCCTGTCTCTTGCGCTCATTTTTCTTTCGTTCGATAGTTGATTTGACAGTTGGAGTGCACATTGATAGTTGATTTGACAGTTGGACTGCAAATTATCGTCGGACATTTTTCTTGACCAACGGCCTTTGCTTCTAACGAGTGGAAATGATTGGAATTCTATTGACGCATTTTTCGAAATCGACGGATTGACGTTGTCGGTGCAAAATGGTACATTAACCATGTTATCACCACATCTAAGAGACTACCGAAAAATATGGTTTCCCAGACAGTTTTCTACTGAAAGAGAGAAAAGACGGCAATCAGAAAAAGCTAATGTTTTCGGGCAGTTCCTCTACCAAAAATTTCGAGGAAATCAGCCACCAACAACGAAGAAAAATGGCTACTGGAAAGACTAACAGAGGTGTGAAAATTTCCTTGAAAAAAAAAAAAAACAACTTTCCGGCAAATGACTGAAACCCACAATGGAAAGTGGTTACTTTCGGCCATGGAAAACAAAAGAGGCCACCGGAAAGAGGTTTTTAGCTATGAGATGCATTTTTGAAGATTCTGTTGATTCCACAAAATGGAGGAGTTACTAGAACAGGATATATTTGCCAAATTATTCTTCCGACTTCGTTCAAATGATTTGGAGAATAGTCAAGCTTGGTGAATAAAGATTCTTTTAAAGAAGTTGG